>JAQGAF010000502.1:0-49773 GCA_034687865.1 Kryphioiulus occultus | reverse complement strand
AGTAATACTGTTCGTGTAGGGTCGGGCTTTTATTGAAGCATACTGTCAGTACTACTGATTCTTACGTGACTGACAGTATTACTTGCCGTGTAGGGGCCCTCATAGAATACATGTGACTTCGCTTTCCAAGACCCACAAGCCACTTGGGTGAAATAAAAGGTGAATACCAGCAAAACTGAATGAAATAATGGAAAATGGTGAAAAAAGAATGACGATGACGTTCCACGGAATAAAGTGGCGTTTCTTGATCACGTGCGAGCTTCGCTTCGAGTGAATCGCATTTCTCACCAGCAAAACTGAATGGTATAACGGAATTCAATGAAAAAAATAATGACGATGACGTAATAAAGTGGGCGTTTCTTGAGTTGCTTTTCAAGACCCACAAGCTCCTATTGAGAAACAAAAGCTTGAATTGCATTTGTCGATAGTAAAATCATTGATTTAGAATTAATTTAGAAATGCACGATATTTCAACTGTATTTCAAAGGGGTAAATGTACTGCCTGCATTCATTTAAATTTCATTTCGAATACCGTTAATTAAAATGCCATTTGAGCTGCAAAAATAGATTCTTGTCTTCATTTTTTATCCAAAATATTCAATTCCACCAAGAGACGAATGCTGGGCCTTCGACCTTTCACCACCGCGTCCCTAAAACCTATTGTCATTTGATTAGCCCCCAGTGTGCGTCTACGGTGCTCCTTGCAGGAATCAGGTATCCAATATCCTCGCAACCAAGTTTCTTATAGCCACCCTACCATCCGCCATTCTAACTCGGTAGGGGGCGCCCCACACCATCCTCCTATTCTCCATGCTAAAACCCAGTCTTTGGTATTGGAACTTGACTCTTCTCGTCTCTGCCTCCTCATCCCCAACGTAATGCATCAATTAAATTGAGATGAGAAGAAAAGGGGGTTTTGGGGGATAAAATGGCGGAGGTCGCATCCGGGCAATTCCTTAGTCGCGCAACGCATCCACTAGGCCTATAATAAAGGTGGAAGCGGAAGGGGAAGCGACGGTGTGCACGTGCAGGAAATGAGATTGAATGGGGACGGGTACGGGAGTGCAGGGTCAAATTAATCCAATAAAAGCCACTGGTTTTCTCTTTCGTTCCTTCAGATGTTAAGGTGGGCAAGGGTGGATATATCATTACGTGACGAATTCCCTGGTTCCACAAAGATAAAATTCACGCACCATTGTATAAACCCATTGCAACTACCATCCCTGCACCATCTACAGTATGTGTTGTAATGTAGCGTAGTGTACACTTGAACAAAATGGCGCCCAAAGACGCAGTATTGCGTTGCGAGATCTCAGCGCCATCTAGGTAAACCCAACCATAGCGCCCCCTGTGTGCCCTAACGCTTTTGCTAATTGTGAAATTTATTCAAAAAGTTTTGCTTGCTTTTCAACCTGCATTGGACATGATGAACAGCGACTTTTTGTATTGCTTGGTTCAAAAAGAACGATAAACTAACTAACAAATATTACTCTTAATTTCAAGCGACTAATGGGCACTTTCGTTTATATTTTTTAGATTCGTCGCAGGATTATGGAGAGATGCTGTTTACAAGCTGGTAACATTTGTACGAAACGACCTTGATCCATATTACAACAAGAAGAAACCACTCTATTAACCGAAATATCAAAAGAATTCTGTGCGAGGATAGAGTATTTTTGCAAGACCTTAAAATATGATGGACAGTTCATATGCAGTGCACTCATTGTAATTGTACGTTAACACTTAACAGAGTTGCTTTGTGATCGATACTACTGTATATGTATGTGGATAGTGAATCACTCACATTGCATAAGCATGATACGTTGTTTGACGTTAATTTAATTACGTAATCTTAATGTTTACATGGAATTGACATCATATCGCCTATTTAAAACATCGCAGTGTTTTCGTGTGATGTGTGATGTATGATTTCAGTGTCGTCACATGAGGCTGTAGACACCATCGATTGAAAATGAGACTTGCCAATGGAAACATCAAAAAGCAAAATTTCATTTCAATATGATTTCGTGTTTCTTCCTCAGCATTCCACCTCATTTGTAAACCAAATAAAATGGCAAAGGTGTAAAGTGAACGAAATTAACGTACAAATGCGACCATTGTATCTTTGTTCAATTTGGAGACTATCTCTTAAAAACATGTAAACAAACAATCAAACTCAGATATTAAATTTTCAACTTCTCTGACATTGAAATGCAGTTAAAACAAATTTTCCTGACCACCCTGACCATCGAAAATGCCACTGTAAAGGCATGACATACTGTATGTCAATGTAATGCTAAATTCATTCATAAAGAAAAAAGCAAAATTTCATAAGGAAAAAGCAAATATAGAGTAACTTTTTTAATTGGCAATTTCATTATTGGTTTCTTCCTTAATTAAAAGAAAGAAAAGAGGAATTCCCTATTTCTGTCGATGCATGGCTGACTGAATGTGCCATCTCTCGACTTTTGTGATAATAACTACATGTAGCTATGTGAAACCAAATGTAACATTGATATATTGAAATTTCCAGACTTTTTCAAAATACTATAAATCGCTCCAGGCCTTTCCAATTTCCCTGATAATTTCGGGTTTCCCAGTTCTGGGGGAACCCCCGTTGTTTGTGTGAAGAATTTCTCAAAATACAAATGTATACTAGCATGCATGCATAAAAGGATCAATAAATTAGACTGTATTTTATTAAACAGCAAATTTGCCCCTAAATATTTATACGTTTTGGATAAAAATTAAAAAATATATGTACTACAATCGACTGCTTTCTTGCTACATGTACTTCAGCTGTTGCCCTACAACAGTATCAATAAATGCCGACGTATAACGAGGCTCAGTAACTCAATATGAACTCGTGTGTCATTTTGGCGAATTAGGTGTCTCCGGGGAGGGAAATAATGAAAAGGCTCGTTAAATTTTACAACCTTGAAATATGTTTGGGTCGTATTAATTTTCATAATAATAATCATAAAATACTCCAGCGCTCGGATTCGCGCTCGGCTAAATTAAATTGGGATATAATGGGGCGAACTCTAATTATGTCCAAGTCGGCTTCAATTTACACTCGCCTCTGATGAAAACGGACGTAGGCGTCACCCTGAGGTCTACCTTAGTGCAAACTAATTAACAACGTTCATTAATTAATGTTCGCGAATCTTCCTAGGTGCTAATTGTTAACCGTTCCCCTATATAAACCTGCACGCTGTGAAATTGGTGCTAGTCTTCATTAACGCTATACGGAGCTAAATGGCGAGCTTCCAAAAAGCTATTAGCAACGTGGACATAGCATATTGGAACTAGTATATTTGTACATGTTACATTCTGTTACATCTTGGCAAAAATTTTAAAATATACATGTGTACATTGAAAATATCAAATCCAAAAGTGCTTCAAAGCCTATAAAATCATTATTTTTGTCATCTCTGGACTCTGGGTCCAATGACGTATTGTTAAAAGACTTAGTGTATTAACTAGGCAGAAAGGAGCAAATCAAATGTATGTGTGATGGTAATTTTGTTTTACAAATGGGTTTTGCAGGGTGTACTTCGGTATATAGTCCGTACTTTAGCATAGACACTGTGGAAAGTGGGCTTCTCCTAACGGCTCGAATGCTAGCAGTGATTGCCTTGAAATTAGGGGCAGCTAAATCAGAAATATGCATTGTTAGGTTTATCGTTTTTATTTATCTTTTGTATTTAGTGTAACCTGAAAGTTGAACTCAAAATTAAAGTTGATTGATCCTAAAAGTTAAATTAAACCCCAAAAATAAATAAAAACGATAAACCCAGACACCGATGACCAGACAAAAAGAGGTGAAATATAGATGTAAATGTTACTGTACAGTATTTCCAGATTTGGGCAGGGACTATACCGAAGTTTATCCGTTTTACATGTACATAAGGGGTGCCACTACAGCGATGGCTCCTCTAAATTTATTTTCTTATGACGGTGTCATGCTTATCAACCTGTTGATACTGGCGTGTTCTCGTAATATATAATCACGGTTAATATCGTATACAGCCCCGTTAGTGAGCAGACGACATGCTATAGCAGCTTAGGAATAACGAAAACAACTTCATTTAGATCATATATTCGTATACAGTATAGACAATTAGAAGCTGGCTAAGTGACCATAACGAAATGTATAGAAACACAAAGACCATTCAGTGCCTAACGAGCGATTAAACAAGTAGGGAAGAAAAAAAATTAAAAGAAGAGTGAATTGATAAAGCGTACTCATCAAAATATTTTAATTTCAATGTTGTGCAGTGTATGAATCGTGACTATTGTGTCTCTTTTATTCGACCAGTTTATGGGAAGAGTCAACAGTCAGGCCCGAATTAATCTGAAAATAAGCTTTAATCCCCGATTACACTAATCTGAGTTAGGTGTAATGTAATTTCGTGCTTGTGAGTTTCCTAGAGGTGTAAAGCATATAAAAATGGCGGATTTTCAACCCCCATTAGGTTAATGATTTAAAGCATCACGTACTGGTCATTCATATAATTAAAGTATACATGTGTGTATATTGTTATAACATAATGCAGCGTATCGTTGTTTGTTTACCAAATTATTGCTGATCAAGCTGGTGTTCTGTAATGTTTTCAGGTCAGTTGTTACATATTGTAGTTAAATTGACGGAAAAGACATTGTGAATAAAATATTTTCTCCATATGAACCTGTTGTCGCTCATCTAATTGCACTTAAATAAAAGTCGTCAAATCCATCGCTGAATTTGTGTGGAAAAATTGGAAAAAATCCAAAATTGATTTTGCATAGCCCAAAATGTCATCATCATTAATGGGAAGTTCAAACATGCTCAAGCATGTAATATCCAGTCACAGAATCGAGCCTATCAAATACTGTTAAACGAGCAAGTCTTGTATCGTTTAAATGGAAAATCTAAGAAGTTTGATGAAATGGGGGTGAATCTAGTGTTTTCAGGTGTGCTAAGGCGATTTAGCTAGATCTCGACTCTGGGAAAACTCATTTAGATAGTTAATTTAATAAAATAACACATTTTCAAATTCTAATACCAAAATAACAACTGCACGAATGGCACAAAATAACAACTGGCACAATGTTAGACACCGAAGAGCCTTGGACCCTAAACCTTTGTAATTGACATACTAGCAAAATATCAAATTTAGTATGCTAGGTACTAAATTGAGCACGATGTTGGCAAAAATTACTGCATGTAGTTAGCAACTTTGCACGTAAGCATTTCTCCCACCTATGACATCAGTTACTCAACAGTGGATGAAAACATAATTACCAGGGGTCACAAGCACTGAACGCTATTTTAGGTTCTTATCGAATCCCATCAACGAAAGAGAATCGCTAAATCGAGGCACGAATTGCTAAATATAGGAAATAAAAACAACAAGAGAAAATAAGAAAACACGAGGGATTATGCACAAAAGGTCACTGGAGGATTGGAGCCTGGAGCCCGATTTAGGGCTGAGCATCCAGGACAACAGATTGCCTGCCGCTCGTCTCTTTCCACGTGGATACCGAATTAATATGGTTTGTTGTCATGGGGACAATGCGGAGGATTCGATTTCATCAATGAATGGAAACATTATTATTAGCAGATAGAAAGGAGGAAGAAAAGGAGGGCGAGGCTCCAGCCAGGGTTGAAAAAGTGCAAGCAAATGGCTATTGAAGATGAAACCCAGGCAGGGTCGCCCCTGAAAACTCAGCAGCTGCCCATCCTCATCTTGGGTTTATTTTTTAAAAAAAAGGTATTCTCAGATAGCAGATGACGACAATAGCAAATGCGAGATATAATAAGTCTTTGGGTAGGTTGGGTGATTCGAGCTTATGGTGCCCTTAATGACCCCAAAAGGCTGGGACGTTTGCACTCGATTATTCTCACTAAAATAGAACCTGCCTAGACCCATCCTTGGGACCAGCACTGAATAGGCCTACTGAGTTCCCGCAAAGATGAAATTTTCAACTTTCCTGACTTTTCCAGGTTTTGAAACGAGTTTCCCTGACCACCCTGACGACAGAAAATGCAAAAACATGACACGCCAATGTTTTGAATAATTTTTAAACTTCATATTTTTGCGCTAACTAATAACTAGCTACATGTATGTAAAATCTGTTATTGATTTGTTGAATTTCCCTGACCTTTCCAGGTCTCTTCCAGGTCTGGGAAAACCCTGGTAGTTCAAGCTTAATGTCATCAATAAATAGTGATTTTCAGAAACATCAACTAACACAGTGATGACATGATCATTGACCGAAAAAAAATTAATTAAAAAAAGCCGCAGGCGAAATTTTTTGCGAAATTATATAACAAATAATGAATTATAACCCAGATTTGTATTCAATCAAATATGTGTATCAATCAAAGAAAAAAATTCCATAATCTAAATTTCATGACCTTTTCAAGACTTCCATGACCTGAATTACATTTTCCCAAAATTTCAGTTTCCCAGAACTTTTGTGCCCACAGAAACCCTTTTGCTGCATTCAACAAACGTACATCTTCCAAGGACTATTTCACGAATATTTCAAAAAGAAATTGGGGCTGGCGATTCATCTTTAAAGATGGATGATGCCAAATACATGGAGAATACACGACCAGAGATCAAAGACCAAGGGTGTGAAGTAGTTTTCGATTCACTATATTTTGACTGAATTACATGTACTATGGTTTTAGGGGCCAAAACCACCCCAGGCCCGTTTTTATCGAGTGAACGCACCTGTGGGCAAGACCGCCTCAAAAACAGTTAACTCGCAAGTAAAATTAACAGATGATTTCACCGAAATCCCCGAAGGATTTTCAATTTGAGCTTCTCTGTCTATAAAAGCGCTCCAATAAAACCTCCGATGGTTGTTTCATGGGTCCCTTGAGAACTCTGGGTTTCTAAGAGATAAGGCTATAACGAGTCAGCACTAAACCACCTGCCCTTAGCCCACACCCTAAACCCCACTTAAAACACGGTCATGAGATAAAAGAAATTAATACACTCTGAATATCAATTAATTGCATTTCTAATTAGTGAATTATTAATGCACAGATACGCGAACATAAACGCAAATGAGTGTTGGGCTCATTGTTGCATTTGTAACGAAACGTATTTTCATTACTTTTAAATCAACACTAATGATTCCGACCTCAACAACCTTCGTATATATGAGGAGCAGAAAATCACGAAACTATCGAATTTCAGTTCATCTTCTGCCAGTAATGTTCCATAAAATAATGTCAGTTGTCATGGCATCATTATCACAATTGAAAATCAGATCTACAATTTACCGACCTTATTAAAATGAGCCATTGAAGGCGCAGGCCCTAAGTGGGGCTAAATACCAGAATGAAATAGGACCAAGATGATAAGAGATAAACAGTTAAACATCAATCATGATTCACGAAACCGATAAGGGATAACGCCAATTTCAGCAACACCCATAACTGCTTGCTTTTAAAGTGACGTTTACCATATAATATTTATTACACATGTACATGTAAACCTTAATTTGCGGAATCCAGAACGTGGTTCTGAATGTTGTGTTTGTGGTTGGCGGCGGCGGAATGGTGTACCAGGATTTTCCGCCCTGCTACCTTAACTTCCCATTAAGTAAGTGGTAAGGGCGAGCGAATAGCAATTTTCTTCTGGCACGAAATGTGCCAAGAGATGTTGGCATATGCACTTTGATTTGCATTTTAATGGAGTGACAGATGGGGTTGATATAGCAATTGCAGTTTACACAAGAGCAGCTTGCTCGGGTATATCACTGGGACGGGTTCAAAACCCTCAACCCCCAATCCTCCTAGCGTACAGAAATTGGATGAAAGAAAGAAAAATCTGATAAATCACGCATTCGCTAAACACAATTTGAACGCCTTTCGTTGGCGGGCAAACCAAGATTGAGAAGCCACAATTATTTCCTAAAAGTCAAAACGATGAGAAAATACTCGTATCATGACAAATGCATTTCTAAATGCTTTTCCTTAAATAACGTAAATGTATTTTTCGAGCACGACCTATGCACATTTAAAGGCTCGAAATAGTATTAATATAATTGCCCTGCTCCTACATAGACACTATGGCAAAGTTGGGCTTCTCCTAATGGCACAAAGGATTGCAGTGATCGCCTGCTGTTTGGACAGGTGACAGGTTTAAGTAATAGGCTAAGTTAGGATAAACACAAAAAAGAAGAAAAACACCAGATAACAATAATGTGGGCTTCTCCCAATGGCTCACAAGCTGGCATTGATTGCCTGCTGTTAGGGCAGCTATATGAAAAAACCTACATTGCACATTTATAAGTTAGGTTTGGTATAGGTTAGGTTT
This sequence comes from Kryphioiulus occultus, assembly GCA_034687865.1. Lineage (NCBI taxonomy): Eukaryota > Metazoa > Arthropoda > Diplopoda > Julida > Julidae > Kryphioiulus > Kryphioiulus occultus. The sequence goes on along the minus strand of JAQGAF010000502.1, from coordinate 41,452 downwards.
AGGATTAACACAAAAACACAAAATAACATAAACACAAAAAGGATAAATTGCGACAAATAGGACAGGGGTCATACCTTTGTGCACGTTTGGGGGCTCGAAGCAGGGCATATTCCGTAGTATATCATATGGCAATTATTACACTACGTTATTTTCAAAGTGGATTGCTCATCGACTATTTTATCCGTTGATTAGCTGACTTTTTACTGCGCATGTGCTCGAGGTGTTATAGCTGGAGGAGAAAACATAACGTTGACATAATTTAATCAGGATATAAAAAGCCACATATAAAAATGAGGGAATATTAGGTGACTACGTGAGAAAAAAACCAACCGTGCTGTTTGCCCGAGTGAATAAAAAACGACAAAAATCCCATTTTGCTCGTAAGTGTGTTTATGTTATCAGAAGAAACAATGTACCAGAGATCAACATTGTATAGGAGAGACCAGCATAAAAACAAACAAAAACATTCTGTAGAGGGTGCCAAACAGTCTTATTGCTGGTTGAAGACCAAAATGCTTTCGAAACAAATAAGCTGAGCTACATTCACAATGTTTCTATGCGATAAATCAACTTGCCTAAATTATTCTTGTGCGAATTCGCTCGAACCAAACCACCCCCTTGCCAGTCTCAATTCCAACGACACAGTATTGGCAAATTATTTTATTATTTCTTCTTAAATGTACAGCAAAATCAGTGGGTTTGGGGTGACCGTCTCTGCAGGAGTGACCAACAGTCCGCACTGGGGGGTGAGAGAGGATTGGGGAAAACAAACCTAAAGTGTCTTCGAACGTCTCAGGACAACGTCTTCAAAGTCTTCTCGAAGAAAAGCACAGCGTTCTTAGCTCGATGGTCACTCGCTGGATGACCATGAATGGCACAGGTGGGGGGGATAAATAGTATATCGAGGGGTGTCACCGCCCCCGCATACCGCTGGTAAAAACATCTTTTATAGAGAACTATGTTTAAATCGTAATCTTGCAAACGATAACAAATCACGGTGTTTCAGCGTCTGTCCTAGAGGACGCATCTGGGGCATGGCCCAAACCTCTCTCCAGGGCACTGTCAGTGTCGTTGGCGGTCTTTGGGGTATTTGTTGAAAACTTACCCGACTCGTTCACAGCTTCTTCCTGGGCTGGCTTCACTTCGGCCACGCCTGGGGGCGCCACCTCCGCTTCTGGGACCCCCCGGGCCCCCTGCTCCTGCTCCCCAGGCGGGGGTGGGGCCGGGTCAGGGGTCGGCTGGGTCGTCGCCCCATCGGCACCCGGCTGGGCCGCTGGACTGGCGTTGGCCTCTTGGTCAGTGGGACGGTCTGGCGGATTGTGCAACAGGATCGTCCGAAGGGCAGACTGCTCCAGGATGGCAGGCAGCTCGTAGTGGTGGAAAAAGTACAGCATCGAATGCTGAGGAAAAAGAACAAAAATAAGCATTTTGGATTTTTTTCATCTTTATTTATTTTATGGATTTTTTGTTTATTTAGTAGTAGGGGCCGAAGTTCAAAATAGATCTTGTTTGGCCTCGAACATTTACATTAACCATTATTTAACACGAAAAATATGAAACACAAATGTATTGTAAAAAACAAAAAGATAAAAAAAATATGAAAGATGAAAAAGAAAAAAAAAACATTTGAAAATTATTGTGAGATAAAGCATGAAAATTCTATCAATTCATATGTTAGCAACAAAATGGCAGAGTTCACAACTTTGAGAAGCATACAATGCAGGCATGTATACAATTTTTCACATTTTTTCACACCCAAGACTGATATTTTTACATGTAATTATCTTTTTTTCTATTTTTACGCGTGAAAATATCTAATTTTGTCACATTTTTTCTACCCAATATTTTTGAAAAATAGTCATTTCATGACCTATAACAGTGCATCTCAAACTGCAGGACGCGACCCGCCTACAGTATTGTGAAAGCCATACATGTAGGTAATTTTTTTTACAAAGCTAGACCACAAATACGTATTTCAGCATGATTTTCTAAAAAAAAATTGTATGGTGTAAAATATAATATCAATGTTTAAGAGAACGCCGTAGGGGGAATTTTTTATAATTCGACCAAAAATGGATTTCAAGTGTATTTTCATGTAAATGATTTTCTAAGAAATGCATCAATCTTAAGATTCTTATAAATATTAGTCTTCAAAATAGGCGCAGGTAATTTAAAAAAACTGATAAAAATAATCAAAGTTTAGTACGTTTTTTTATTAAATTAAGCGCCTGAAAGGAGGGGAATTCCTCAGCTTAAAGTTGGATAAATTGTCATTTTTATCCAATTTTTCACATTTTTCACACAAGGGTATAAATTTTCACATTTTCACACTTGTTTACAATGGCCACATGCCTGACAGTGCCTAACTGGCAAACGAATCATTCTACATGTGGAAAATAGGACTTCTTCTGTTTAGTCCCTGAATTTCAGGCCGTAATTGTGTGAAATAAATATTATTATTATTATTTTACTAAACTTTCTTCTCGTAGCGCGCGCTGGGCAAAAAAAATTGAAAACACGGAGAAATAAGCTGAAAATTTACATCGACGTTAATACACTAATATTTCGATATACTGAACATGCATACATGTAATGTATTCTCAATCTCCACACAAATAAGTTGAGATGAACACGTTTTTTTCCTCAGTATGCTTTTCGTATTGGATATTGCAGTTTCCCATTTTTTGAGGGAAGAAGGACTTTCACTAAAGGCCCTTTATCATCGAACGGTTATAATCGACTAAGATAACAAAGAAAACAACTCTTGTTTACAGTTACACTTAGCGTTATTAGCAAAAGTAGCTGACGAGGATGAAACTAAAAAGTGGACCCTCGTACTTGGTTTCGTTGCTATTTTTCTGCCAAGCCCAAATAATGCAAGGGCAGGAACTCATAGCGCGACAACGTGTAAAAAATCGTTATAAACGTCAACATGAAACAGAAAAAGCAGATCATAGTTTTGAACGATTGCCCATCAACTAACTAAATGATAAGAGGAACACTCGCAATGGCGTCGCCCTGACAACGTCTTTCGTTCGTACCAAGACGGTTTCAAGATTTCGTCTCAGGAATACCGCACGTACATGTAAGTAGAGCCCCATGTGAATTTGAGGAAACAAAAATTTCGGCTCAACAAATTGCATGATTTTCTGGAATTTTTTCTGCAGCTACGTCAACGTGGTTTGAATAAATAGCGGTATGTCCTCAACATAAAATTATTGTTAGAATTTCTGCTAATTTACGCATGGAGAAACTTGAATGCACGTATTAAATAATTCCAAATTGACCATATGACTTAGTTTAGTATATCCTCCAAAAAGCAATTTTGAGGTATATTTCCACACTACTCATATGGTCAATTCCAAAAGGTCAACATTACATCTCTAATTAAAGGTCATCAAAGAATAGGAACACATGGCCATTTCTATGTGAGCCAAACTGTTCTAAAGTGCAGTGAATCAATCAAAGCGCATTTCATGTGCTTATAACGTCCTTTCCATGACTTTCATGACCTGAATTTCATTCCATGATCGACTTGAATGACCAGCAGATACAATGCTAACCTAACATACATATAACTTAACTCAACCAGGGTGGCAAACAAATTCCAAGGTTTGAAATTTAGGACTTTATCTGACATTTCTGGAGAAAAACTAAGGACTAATTTAGGATTTTTTCAAACAATAACATTTTTAAAATGCAGTATTACGACTTGTCATTTATTTGCGTACTTTTTAGGCCTTTTAGGACTGGTTTGTCACGTTGTTTAAACTAACAAAACAACGGGATATGCTGTCGCAATTCATACTTTTAAAGTATTGTTTATGTTATAGCTGGCTCGTTACTAACCTAACATAAATTAAACTAATTTAAAAATTAAAATCCATTCGTTAGCTACCCCTAACCGCCAGGCAATCACTGCCAGCCTACGAGCCGCTGGAAGATGCCCACTTCCCCATAGTGTCTATGGAGTAGCAGGGCATATACCGAAGCACAACATAATCGAATTGTTGCCAGTACATCTACGCGCAAAACGACACAACTATGCAAAATGGTGGACGAAATTCACAGGATTTTTCCCACTACAAAGTGCCAGTGTCAAAACGGATCCGCTGATATCCGTTTGAGCAAAAAGAAAAAAAAAAGATAAAATATGTCATCGCAGCATCTCCAAACATGTTTTACTTTCAATTTTCCTGACAGAAATATCGGTTATAAATAGGCATTCTCTCGTTTCCGATAAAATGATGCAACGAGCGAAAGGCCCTGCAGGCCCTTGTTACGGCAAGACAAGTTTCCTGACAACGACCAGTAGGCCTAAGTAGCAAATTGGCGAACAGTGGGATCAGCAGTTCGAAGCAACATGGCGCCCAAAATCCATCCGAGATGGGGCCCAACAGGGCCCGGGGGCGCCTAATAAGCCTAACAGCTAGCAACGAAAAGCAAAAAAACACGAAGGGAAAATTGAAAAAAAAAATTAAACGACGAAAACTCGCCCACGTTTTTGGGCCGCAAAACAACACATGTACACGTCCAACATTCCAGTTAGCTTCATTAATCAACTTGTGGTTTGTTCGCGTTAATTAATTAGGCTGACTGGGAATTACGAAAGGAAAAAGGAAAACAAGATGGGCGCCGATTCTGGCGCCTCATCTGGTATTCACAGAGCGAAGCTCATTTGAATTTTACTTTGATGGAGACCCATGGAGTTTCCGTGCATGACATTGCCAGATTCTGATTGCCAGCGAGGGAAACCAGCCCTCTCTCCTCTCATTTTGCTGGGTAATTCGACCCTAGCTGTAAATCGGGCATCATACAACGAGGGGCAGTACATAAACGACGTCCGTCAAAAAATCGACTCTCTGAATCTAATTCATTATCGTCCGAATTGGTCTCTCCCCCCCCTCGCACCCCAACTTGGCCGTCTTATATTCCAATATATATAAGATTTGGGCAAACATAAGTGTGTTCAGCAAGTGATAATTAGAACCAGCATCATTAATGATGGATTTTGCACACACATCCATGAAAGCGAATATTTAGTAATATTAATAATTAAAGGAACGCCGTAGGCAATTTAAGATATAAAAAAACATAAAATGATGAATTTCAGACAGTATCTTCCATATTTTACTATGCCACAATAGTTTGCAGAAAAATTACAGGAGAAAATCTTATGTCCTAAAATATATGAGACATACATGTACATGTAGGGCTGTCTCGTTTTTTTCTGTGTTTTTCTGAATTTTTTTGGTGTATATCCTAACCAAACCTAACCTAAAAAACGAAATTTCCGTATGCTGCCCCTAACCGCATGCAATCACTGCCAGATTTCCAGCCATTTTGGTTTCAAAGAAATATTCCCAGAATTCCTAGCTGCGACAGGTTATCCACAGGTTTACTAACCTCCTGTTAAAAATTCCCAATCGTAAAACGGTGCAACATAAACCTACTAGGTTAACTTGATGTTAACCTGTATTAACCCCAGGTTATCTAACGTTTCATTACCCTTTAATGGTTCATCCGGGCCTCAAATGTTAATCTGAATTGTGATTTGTGAGTAACAAAGAACTCACTAGGTCAATTTTCGAATGCAAACAATTCCGAACTGCAATTTCGAGCATCGCCAAAAGGGGGCACCAGAGGGCGCTGCAAGCGACAGATCCCAGGTTAAGACCAGCGAAAAACGGATGCTTAATAAGAGCTGCAGCGAGCAGACAGGAACCGGAAATAGTGGTGGGAGGTTGGGGGGTTTGATAAAAAAGGATGAGCTGCTGGAAAGCCAGGGTTTCCATCCCCGGGGGCTCATTTGTTCGACGTGGTGCGGAGCCATAGAGAGCTAGAGCTAGAAGTACGACAACAGTAATTTAATGATTGCATTCTCATTACAGTCGATCTCGGCAAATTCGTCCGTTCGCTAATAGCTTCCCACCTAATTAGGTTTGATCAATTTCCATGGAAAACGCGAACGAAATTCCCTGGGGGAGGACGGTGGACCCGAGGCACCCCTGGCGAAGATGCTCCAATTTGCGCCCATTTTTAAGGCATTAGCATCGAAAATAAATAAATCTTGGGGGCAAGAAAACACGAACGACGAGGTGTGTTTTGGGAAGAAATTAACGAGAAACGAAGGAAAAAAAAAGTGTTGGCAAGCGGGGATCGATCCCACTCATGCAAGGATCTGAGAAAATTACGCGAAGGCGACGACGACGACGACGACTGTGTGATTGGATTATATTTTCATTTAGGATTGAAAAATTTAATTAAAGAAGACTCGTAATGATGTTATCAAATCATATTATTTTCACTCAACTCGTAGGATAAATATTGGCCCACGTACGATGCAGTTTGCGGGCAACTAACTGCTTTCTTTTTTATTTCGGATATATTTAAGGACGCAGCAGCGAATTGATTAAAAGAAATCTTTCAAACCCGGTGCGTAAAGCTTTTTTTGGTAAGCGAAAAGTTAATCAATAAATAAAATCTGGCCTAATGAAAACACGTCGTTAAAAATCTACCGCAGCTTCGCATATGGTTTGAAAAGCTGAGAATCTTGGGAAACTCCCAGGCGATGAAATTCATCAAATAAGTATTTTTTTTAAAATCAAAATTAAGACTGAAAATATGCCACCGATACATCCTCCCCGAAAATGAAGAAAAAAACAGCGTGGTTTCGACCGCATATTTGTGAACATTTTTAGATCGATATTTCCAATGCAGGGTGTAGCAAAACTCAGTCTTCATTACGTCATTACATTTGCTGGCGATTGTTTAAAACCGTAACAGTTTAAAACAATGCTACCCAAACCTGAGTTAAATACCCAAAATAGGGTAAAAGTGGTTTTCTTTGGGTATCGCCTCACTTGGGAATACGCATTAAAATTTATCATGATAGTCTAGTCTAAATTAAGTGATCTATAGAAAACGAGCATTCAGTGTGTACTGAAATTAGCCATAGCTTAACAAGTAATGATTAGGTAAAAAGTACTCGATTTGCATAATTTTAAAAATGTACAGTATAAAAAGTATTAATTTGCTATTTAATAAATATGGCACGCATTTGATTATTAAATTAAATTTATAATTTAATGAACAATTACCTGAATTGGGATAAAAAGGATTTTCTGACAAGCGGTTTTGGATAAAAAGTAGATTTTGATAAAGAAGTTTGAGGTAAAAAGTACATGTACTTTCTGAAACGCGGTTTGGGGCATGAAAAACTTTCTGATAAGGGGTTTTGGTTAAAAAGTACTTTTAGATGAGCGCTTTTGGATAAAACGTATTTCCTGAAAGCATTTTGGACATGAAGGACTTTCTGCAGGGTTCCCGTTTAAATTCTCAAGTGATTTGCAAGACAACCTTTCAGTCATTTCTCTGTCGTTTTACATGATATCTTTTTTTAATACAAATAAGACAAATGATGAATTTATCTCAAGTTTATATAAAAATATTGACCAATCAATTGGTTGATGCAAACCATCTGAATTGCCCTGACACCTTCATGAATTTTCACGAATTTCCTAACATTTTCATGAATTTTCACGAATTCTGTCCAGAAAATGGGGAACCCTGTTCTGAAACGCGATTGGGAAGCACAGGTTAAAACAATGACAACTGAACGACGACCCATTCGTGAACTCACCAAACAAGATAAAGCTACTAATATGCATCACATAAAGCCACAAAGAATCACAGAAAAACTCAAAATCGGTCTAACCAAAATAGTCAAACATTCCAAAAAAAAAAAAACATGATTTAAATGTAAAAGCCGAATTTCAGCCAAGTGAATACCGATGAGGGAAGAATATTTCCCATTCACATCATGGTTGTGGAAAACCCCAAAACCGTCCTTAAATCACGCAATGATACTGTATTTCCAATTTCCCAACCGCTTAGGCAACATCCTTGTCTTTGATCCTGTTGGATCCCAGGACGCCTATTGTGGTCATATTTTTTTCGCTATTTTGATCGAAATGTGGATTTTTGTTGAGTGGGTTGGGGAAGGGGGGGTTACCTGGGTATGGTAGCGAAGGGGTTGTTCCTTGATTAAAGTAAATGGGGCGAACGTCAAACCCAAAGCCGAAATGAGTCGAGTCGGGTGATGAATGTGGCAACATTATGGCAATAAATCCTGATTTGGGGCCAAGGGAGAAACTTAATTAAAATTTGCATACCGTCATCGAGTGATCATAAATAAATGGAGCGGAGCCAGCGAAGAAAACTCGGATCAACCGCAAATTATGCACCAAATTCGGGAGATCAACTTGGGACGTGGGTCGCTTTTATCGTGGAGACTCAATGTTGATTGTGTTGGTTGACATTCGACCTTTAGGGGGTAGGGCCACTTGCTCAGTCAAAACACACGTGGGTGCCCTCGTTTCCCATTGGATATCCCTTCGGATCAAAAGCAAACTGGGCATAATCGAAACAAACGGATGTGGCTTCTAAAAGTAAAAAAATCCGATGGAAATAATTTCATCTTTTTTTTATGGCTCCACTATTTATTATTATTTCAAACTTGGCGTTCTGAGCAATTGAGTTTGGGTCTGTCTGTTTTGCGGGGCTTTGCTAGCTAATTTCAGCGAGCTCGCGTGAGGGGGCGCTGGGGGGCGTGGGGTGTGAAGGGGTGAAGGGGAACGGGGTAAGGGCCTCGGTCCCTTGCCAGGCAGCCCACAAATTAAAATGAACGACGACAAAATTGTGCATTTGGTGGCCCGCATTAAAGGATTTGGCACCGATATTGGAAAACCTAATAAAACAAACACCGGGCGGAAGTAGATTGGCGTCTTTGGGTAGGCCCACTTAATCCAGGACGCGAACGGGAAAGCACGCCAGCGCCCCCTAACCGCCCCAAGGCCCCTGCCCCCAGCACCACGCAGACAAACAGCCACGAGACGAAGTTAAACGAAGTTATTAAGGTGAGTAGCGAGGGGGTGTGAGGGGTGAAGGAGGGGTAGTTGGTCAGGACTGACCAACAACCGTGCCTTAAAGAGACCACACTGCAATGATGGAAAGTTATTAACACGAAAAGCAGAAGTAGGATGGAAAACAATGATAATAGAATGAACCAGTTTTAGTGAAAACTAAACAGAGTTAATGAGGTTTTTTGAGCTAAATAGATCCATCAACTTTTAATTCAACTCAGCACAGTCTGATACACTGCTTTTTAAGTCACCCTGTATGGACGCCCACATGGTGGGCTTCTCCTAACCGCTCCTAGGCTGGCAGTGATTGCCTGGTGGTTAGGGGCAGCTTATATCAGATATTACATTGCTAACGTAGCAAACAAAAATAGCTTTTAAACATGGTTTGGATGTTGAAAAATTACAACATTCCATGTACTGTATGCTGCAATAACGTACGAGTTCCTAGAAACTCGACTGCTATAAACAAATTTTCTTAAAAATGTTTCAGGAAACGAACTGGAAGACCTCAAACGTTTCCTCAAGCATGTTTCCTTGCTATAAATGCAGAATCTTTTTAAGGAATCTGTTTACAGAAAACATGTTTCTAGGAGATATTTCCTAGGTGTGGACAAGGCGTAAGATAGGAGAGCTTCAAAGAAACTTGGCTACTTATTTGTTCTCACTCGGGCTTGAACGCACATGTACTGAATTTATAAAAAAATGCATTTTGAGTCAGTATTTGCATACGTACTGATTTCTTTTCAATTATCTTACTATTACAGGGTTAAAAAGTTTATTTTCCCCATGACGTTATATCGACCAATATAAAGTAAACAGTAACTTGCCTTTAACATAAATAATGTTTTTAATCAATATGGCCGTTGAATATGACGATAATGATTTAATTTGAATAATAAGGAATTTATACAATATCAAAGTATTAATGCACATTTTTAATTTGGATTTTTAAAGCCATAATCGAAATATGAAATACATTCTGAATTGAAATTATAATTAAGATAGGAAATCCCCACCCTTGTTTTAAAAATATTCAAAATTCATCTGACTTTCCCTGCTATCATAATTCTTTCTAATTGTGCTTCGGTCCAAACATACGGAAACATTAGTATCAAGAACGGTTGTGTGATAATCATTGCATCAACATGTACAATATTTCAGCACTTGACGTTTTAAACCAACCACTTATCCACATGAAACTACGCGACAGCACCACTTCCAACCTTTGACCCTAAGCAAGAGCTCCTTCTCCCCATTTTGCTTTACGATTTGTCCACTGCGTCACAAAAGGCACAGCATGCATACATGTACATGTATTGCACAAGGCGATGGTGAACGAATAAGGCGAGATTTGGTGGGAAAAGAAAGGGCCAAGAGAAAAGCGAGACGACAAAGTGAATGAACATGATTAGGAGTGAAATTAGAAAGAAGAGGCAACACAACACGAAGGCGACTCCACAACCGCAAACGTAATTTTATTAACCGTAATTAGGACATATTGACGCAGTCTATATAACACGTTAGAAAAGTTATTGCGGCGGATGAAGGGGGTGGAGTGGGAATAGGGTGGAGTGCAAGATGGCTGACACCCCTCTGGGACCCAACAGTTTGCCAAGAACCTCAATGGCTTTCATTACATGTATTTCAGCCAAATATCATCGACCTGAAGCTGGGGTTGCGTGTTAGCATCATATCTCCCTTGAGTTTGGTACGCCATTTAATTTGTGGTCCGCACAAATGGCACAAATGTCAAAAATCGGAACAGGAAGTTCTCAACTTTGTTTTCCATAGGCTGCCTACACGATTTAGGATTATTTGGATAAATTACGGTATATGCCCTGCTCCAAAGGTGCACATGATATTTGTATTTTAACTATACTTGTCTGGCAGGGTTTCCACTCAAATTCTCAAGTCGATTTCCCTGACAACATTTTAGTCATTGCTCAGACATTTTACATCACATTTTTTTTAAAGAAATAATAAAAATTGTGGACCTTATCCCCAATTTTAATAAAAGATATTCCCTGACACTTTTTCATTTTCCTGACATTCCAGAAAGTGGAAACCCTGTCAGGTAAATTAGAATAGCAATTGTAATAGCTGTCGAAATTCACACTTTTGTTGTTGGTTTTCTTTGTATTGATTCTGATGTTTCTGCGTTTTTGTGTTTAACCTGTCTTAACTAAACTAAACTTAACCTGACAATGTAATTTCTGATTTAGTGCCCCTAGTCACCAGGCTAGATCCTATGCTGGATCAGGGCATATAAAGTAGTGCCCTGGATTATTTCAATATTTTTGGTTGGATGAAGTTTTGTCGAAACAATGCAATGTATCTGTGTTGTTTTTATTACTAATATTATCCATTTTTCGATAATCATCGAACATTAAATCTCGTGGGTTTCACTCAGCAACAGATTTTATTCGCCCTTCCACTCCAACAATCCTAACAGATCGTGAGAATAAAAGCAGGAAACACCCACTGCATGAATATCATAACTTCATGTCTTTATATTTTTCCAGAAATCAGTCAACAGATCAATTTTAGGGTTAACTTAAAACTACCAATATTTCCTACATGTAACTTTCCATCATCAGATTCAGTAGGACAGAATCAGACTAGTGCATCATTCTGCACACAGACAAACCTCCGTGACATTTTTTTCACAATTTCAACAATGTTTCTGCAATGATTGATGCGACGCACGCTTAAGCCGAGCTCCAAAAACTGCTGTTGACAATCAAAGAAAGTGAATTGGGGAGCTCGAGTGAAAATCCGAGGGCATTTCTCGTCCAAACAAGCAGACTTCATAGGGCCATTAGAAAACAGAAGAAAGACAACGTTTCCCTTTCAGTCAGTCTCTTTACGCACAGACGTCGTCTTACGTCAATATCTGCTTTCAATTTGAAGGCGATTTTTTTCGCGGAAAGAAATTGCAGGGATCATGAAATTGCATGGTGTAGCCTGGATTTACAGTCCAAAAGCATCCTTCTACTCCTCCTCTTTCTTTTGCTTGATTACAAATCGAGGCGTACAAATCACGAACATCTCTCAAAACTCTTTGAGATCATCGCTTGCGTGCCCTCAAATTGCGTTATTTCAGGAGCCGTTTTCAGCTTTAAAATCCTTTCTTGCAAGCTTGGCAAAGGGCAACAGGTTGGCACCTGTTGATTCGGAAATCCTCCAGTCACCAAATACGTGCTAGATGCGAGCTAATAGAGACCAAATTTGCATTTTAAAGCTTAAGTAAGATTAAGGAAAAATATCGGCCACAGCTTGGCCACTGAACGACTATTTCAGGTAGCTGAAACTGGTGAGATTGGAGAAAAATCCAACCGCTTTCTTTTCAGCAACACAGGTTTCGATTGCCAATGACATTCAATTTTTCTTAGATAATGGAATATGAATGTTTCTGCTCAAATTCTCAATTCCAGTTCCCTGACATTTAACATGAGATTCTTCACAAAAAATAAGAAAAACAATGGATTTTATCCCAACTTTTTATAAAAGATGATGACTAATCAATTGGCTGATGCAATCTATCTCAATTTCCCTGACATTTTCACCGATTTGCACGAGTTCCGTGATATTTCTTCATTTTCCAGAACGTGGAAACCCAGAACCAAACTTTTAGGTTTCAATTTGGCGCTGCTTGACCATTTTAGAACAGTGCTTCCCAAACGTTTCCTTCATTACTCAAAAACACCTTGCCAAAAAGGTACTTCGTACTCAAAACTGCTTATCAGAAAGACCTTTTAAACCGAATTCAAGTAATTTTTCAAAATATTAAATGATTTCATTTAATAAACATGTGTCTGATGCACAGTATTTATTAAATGACAGGTCATTACTTGTCCTCACGTCAGTCACGTACTCAAGTTACACTTTAATTCAAGTCAACACAGTATCCTGCAGTCAGCAAAGATATACGGTTTGGCAGGGGGGTGTAATCCATCAACCCAATAACTTACTTCTACTACAAAACATCTGAAGTGCTATACTACACTCAAGTTACATTTGTACTTACATAAATTGGACTACAAAACACGTACACAGTCTGGTCCCTTTCTTCATCAAGCACTTTTTACCGAAAACCGCTTATCAGAAAGTCCTTTTACACAAATCAGGTACATATTTCATTATGATTGAACATAATAGACAAGTGTATGATATATATATATATATATATATATTAAATAGTAAATCCGTACTTAATATACTGTTTCGAGTATGCACTAAATGAGCGTTTTCCTCTGAATACATTCAAGTTCTTGGTCTGCACTTTCATAATGAATTTTAGTGGATAATCCGTTGGGTGTTGTCATCCAAAGAAAAACAACTACCCAATTTTATATAATTAATTAACTCAGGTTTTGGCAGCGTGGTTTTAGATGTGGTCACCAATACCACAACGAAGTGTGGAGGTGTCAGCACTTATCGTCCAATTATTTCGACCACAACCTGTATAACACTGTCATTTCAAAATGACAATTTGAACGCTTTATGATCATCACCAATGCCTTCCTCAGTGCCACTCTGTATATTTTTCTGAAGCCCTACATTATTCACTATGCCTACTCTCTACTGTTTACCTAGCACAGAAAAATAAATAACTCGCGCAAATCATTGAACATAACGAAATTTAAAAGATCACGATTATTCAACCAAAACACCCTGCGGTGAAACGCAGCTTTGTGGGGACGCACATTGGCATAACAATTTGATATAAAAAACCGATTATTTGAAGTTGGCATAAAACAGTCCTCACAGCGATAAAGAAAACATTATACGAAAAAGCACGAGTGCCACTCGTTTTCTGAGCACCATTCCAACTTGTACAAACAAAACATCATATTTCCTGAATACTTATTGGGGCATGAAATATCGTTTTAGATGGTGCTAATACCTGAGCTACTTTTCATAAGCATATTCATTTCGTGGACCGATTCATTTGTCTTCTACTCTTACAGTGTGCTAATGAGATAATCTTTCACACAAGTTGGCGTGCACTTAACTAAGTACACAAGCCAAAGTGTGTCAAAAATGTGTTTCAAAACGAGACTGAAGACGAGCTGCATAGCCACTCGCAGACTATATTATTATTTATGGGGGAACAGCATTAGCAATCATAAATTAAGACACTTAGTACACTTACACTGTATATGGCATCGACCATTTGAATTTTTATAAACGACCTATAAACGTTGCCTTCCAATGAGGACCACCCTCAGCGCCAAGCACCATGGCGTCAATTCCAGAGAGTAAATTAATAAATAATAACTGATTCTAATGAGACACTTACCTGGATAAATAGCCACGATGTAACGAGGGCCAGGCCACTGTACTGCCCGTTGAACCGATAGTGGTACGCGTAGAAGGCAAAATGATAAAGGTAGAAAAACCTGCCAGGATACAAAAATGGAAATATCGTGAGTTTTAATAAAGGGCTTTTTATCTACTGAATGAGTGAAAAAATAACGAAGTAATCGTAACAAATTATTCACACCCCACTATAGCAATTTGCCAAGTACGAATTTATCCCCTCAGCAAATGAGCCAAGCTCGTTTTCAGTAACTGTAAAATCAAACGGATATACTATAGAATATGTCCTGCTCAAAATTTGCAAAAAAGTGTGTATTTCAACCTAATTGTACAGAAGACTAGAATTATACCTGTTTTAATTAATAGTTCTTTAAGGTTTTTTTTAGTTTTCTAATAGAACAATATGAAGTAAAAAGAATCTGTCTTTTAAAATAAATAACGCTTATCAATATAGTGATTGACTGGAGGAATAATTATTAAATTTGTAAACTGCAGGAATTCACAAAACACCGAAGTATTAATGTACTATTTTAATTTGGAGCATTCAGATGCTCGGAATTGGCTAATTTTGATCATGTCATAATTTCGATGTCATCATTTCGATAATGCCAAATTGGGTAAAATCTGCCATATTGGGGTTTTCTTTCATTATGCAAAAGCTAAGCTTATAGAGTAGTTAGGAAATCTTTTGATTTTTTTTTGTGTTTTTCAAAATTTTCCTGATTTTCCCAGGCTCTGTGAGAACCCTGCAAGAATACGCCGCAGGACATTTTTTTAAAAAAAATTGATCACATTTTAGCACGTTTTTTATGAAATCAAGGATCCTAATAGAGGGCAATTCCTCAGTTTTACGCTGGATTCCGATGAATGTTTCACTGAAGTCGTTATTTTTCTAAATTTTTCACATTTTTCCCCCAAGGTGTAAATTTTTATATTTTTTTACATGTTTTCACACCGTCCACATCCCTGCAAGTTTCGCGGCACCCAGCACCCTCGCATTACCTAGATCTGAAATGCTTTTGGGGAAACTTCGAAACGAGATATCGTAAATTTCCTGTAGCATCTGTTGCAAAAAGCTATATTAACGCCACGCTCTAGCCAGCCTTGGCTCGATTTTTTTCTATTGTTGAAAAACGCTTGCAGCGCCATTTAATAGGTTACACTCACGTTGCAACGTTATCCAGTCAAGTGTCATCGAGTTTCGTCTTTTGCTGATATTTATCCCCATTTCCCCATGTCGCGTTCATTTTTCCTCTCGCCCGTATAAAATATGATCCCGCTGTTCATAATAGAAGTTAACAGATCTCCCTAACAATGTTTATGCATTAGCTTAAAAGCCCCAGCATTTCCTATAGACCCTCACTACAAGAATGGCATGTGGCGAATCAGTCCACCGTCACTCCATTTGCGGCACAGCTTCCGGTCCTTCTCTTGCAGCTTGCATCAATTTAGAGTCTCATTCCTCCCCACATTATCCAAGCACTGCATGGTTGGGATGTTGGGATACAAGGTGGGGGTCACTACACGCTGGGTCTACGCCATTGTTATGTAAATTATTCTAAGGCACGCCAGAAAGGTATCCTGGCTGGAGGCTAACGTTTATTCGAACTTTGGGTAATCGTGATTGACCCTTGTGGCAAGAGCCACATCACCATTGAACTGGTCAAGGAGATGACAGACATCTCAACCTTTGGAAGGGGCAAATCTGTCTGATCTGTCTATGGTCAACAAGGATTCATAAGCCCTTGATCACCAAGGCGAAACAGGGTGTACTTCAGTATAATCCCTGCTTCAGCACAAACACTACGAGAAAGTGCGCTACTCTTAACGCCTCGTAGGCTGGCAGTGATTGCCTGGCGGTTAGAGGCAAATAAGCTTAAATTCGAATCACATTATCAGGTTATCTTAGTTTAGGCTAGGTGAGCATAAATTAAGCACAAATACTATAGAAGAAAAAAACGCAAAAAATGATAAATTCCGAAAGCTAAAACAGGTGTCATACTTGAATAAAAGTATGTTATATGACGTGCACATTTGTTGCATGGGCAAATTTGAGAATGTAGCAATTGTATAAATGTTGAGAGGGTCCTGTATTGAAGTTAGCCGAAAAACACAGCTAACTTAAATTCAAATTCTCTTAAATTCAACTTTAACTCAAATTCTCAAGTCGCTATCCCTGACAACTTTTCAGTCAATCACTGACCTTTCACTGAGATTATTTTTAAAAAATAAGAAAAATTATGGATTTCAAAACAATTTTTTATGAAAGAATATGACTAATCAATTGGCTGATGCAAACAATCTCAATTTCCCTGACATTTTCACGAATTATCTGATTTTCCCTGACTTACCAGAAAGTGGTAAACACTGAACACGAACAGGGGTGGAAAGCATAACGGGAACACTAAGAGATTGTGAATTTATTTATATTGGCTATACACAGTTTCGAGAATAACTTGGGTGAACTTCGACATTTTCCCTGACCAGTGCAATCGGCACTGCAATCAGCATCATCGACCACTCTGGTCACTTTTTCAGACTAAAACGAGGCACCTATTTTTCTTAGCTCTATTATTGGTGAGGTAACTTAAAAATAAGCTCCTGAAATTAAAATTTAATTAACGAGTGTTCGAAACTTCTGAGCTTATATTTCAAGAAGTGTTGAGGTTGCATCGAAGATGTGTCCAAAACGATGTCACTACAGTAATGTGCATCAGTAACACGGTCCCCATTATGCTGCCCACCCCAAAAATCATTAATTATCCAAGCTGATTTTTGTTTTCAAATAACAATTGAGTTGTTTTTACTTGTCCAGGAGGCCAAAACGGATGGAAACAGAGTGGACATCCACCAGGACCTCGAAAGCGCCCAGACCACGTGGACCATATTCATCCACCACTAATTGTTAATCATAAGGGCAGCCAGCGAACGTTACACTTTCCTAATAGAATTTCGTGACAGCATTTATAGACCATTGTTTTTTCATGGCTCAACTTGGTATGAAGAAAAAGGCAGAAAAAAGTCCAACGCGACAAGAGGAACACGTGGCTGTGAAATTATGGCCATCGCCCAGCCCATAAATTGCGATGAAAATTCAATTCCAGAAGCGAGTACGAGTGACCAAAGGCAGTGGCGACCAAGATGGCCAACAGAGCGGGGCCCAAATTGAATAACGAGCCTTAATTGGGGCGACATAAATGAGGCAAATGGAAAAGCTACATTGTGGGTCTGGGCGGACATGTCGCTAAGTACCAGGCACAGCGACTGTTACAGCCAATTAACCCAGTGGGGATGGTGGATGAAAAGTGGACACGAGAGCACAAAACAGACAGCCTCTGGAGATAGACACAACTGAAAATGGTTTAGGACGCACTCATCAAAACATTGATGGAAGCAGCGCCGCAGTGGCCAGCGCCAATTAGGAGGCGCTTCGGCCACCAGATGACCGACGTCCAGTTGACGGTTGTCAGGCCTTTCGTGCCACTCGATGGATACTCGGTCAGAAACTGCCCATGGAAACCCAGCACGCGGCGTTTGAGCGAGAAGGCGAAATGGCGACGACCATTAGGTTATGCCTAATACTTCCATTATGTTTTCATCGCCAATGTGGCTAATTGGCTTAGCTAGTGGGGTGGAAAAGAAGAAATAGAAGAAGAAAAAAATGTTTGTGGCAATAGAAAAACCCAAGATGTGCCAGTTAACAATGGTTTCAATAAGCGTCGTGGCCTTTCCCGTGGAGGGCTTGTGGCATTAGCTATACAGTACAGATAAAAGCCTGGTGTATCGTAAAAGTACTTGCTGACAACCATAGACCTGCTTACCCTTAATTACGAAATCCATGAAACTTCCGATACTCAACTTTGTTCAACTTGTTTCACCTTCGTCAACTTATAAATGACAGGCATCAAGTAATGGGACGACATAAGTTGCTTTCTTGGGTTAAGGATAAATGCTTTTGATATTCATGTACTACAGATTATGCCCTGCTCTAAATGTGCGCAAAATATTTATACTTCAACCCTACTTGCCAGTATACAAGAATGACACATGTCCCGGCAGTCGGAATTTGCATTGTTTTTGCGTTTTCTTTGGGATGTTTTACTTATAACCGTACCTAAACTAACCTAACATTGCAATTTATGATTTGGCTGCTCCTAAACGCCAGGCAATCCATGCCAGTCTACGATCCATTAGGAGAAGCCCACTTTCTCATACTGTCTATGCGACTTTTTCCTGGGCAAATTATACTTTTACTTTCAAAACTCTGCTCAGTTTAAAAGCAACTTAAATAAGTAGACAACTCTTCTAAAGGGTACGTTCAAATATTAAGTCATCACGTTTTCGCGACTTGTCAGCATTTTCCATTATTTACAGACCCACCCCTAAATTATGACAGTCAATTTACCAAATTAGGTTTACCAATTAGGTTAACATATAACAATTAGATCAGAAATCGTGAATTTTACCACTTAACAAGTAAAAACGAAGCGAGTGCCATGAACAAAAAGTCGTGGGTTATTATTTTTGCAAAGTTGGATCACAAATGATGGGATTTTAACCCAATGTTTTATACTGCAGCATTGATGACCTCATCATTCGGCCGCCCTCCCCCCTCATAAAATGGTTATCGACTTGAACGACCACATATCAGAATACTGTCCTCTAGTAGTGTCGGACAGGACGTTGCCTTCGTGTCTGTTATTTCCACTTGATTATTGTCAGTTTCAACTTTTTCAATAAACGAGAAAGTTTAACTGTCTTGTCACACTACCCCACGATTGGCACGTTATTTCTGAGATTCAACGCACTGCCATGTATCTGGATATGTGTCATCGACGTATGAAGGATGGTTGGCATCTAAGGAGCAAATACCAAAAACTAACAAAATCTCAATCAATCGCACATTTATATCAACTGCTTTTTTTCTCTGTGGATATGCCGAAGGGGGTCGATAGATTATAAATGGCTTTTCGGATTAAGTGCACATCATGTAACGTCTTGAAGGGCTAAAAACACGGGGGATGTGGCGCCATTGAATCTCAGCCACACGTCAAAAGAAGATGGCTGGCTTACGTTGCTCCAACAAACCCATTCAACTGAGCCAAGAAAACTGGTGATAAATCTTGGGTCCGAAACAGATATTTTGTATTCCTTCAATGCTTTCCTCGTCTCATTTTTTTCTGGTTGTGTGTATCACAGATTGATACCCAGCAACGGAGTATCTGAGAGTATATCACTTAAGAGCCTATGGGTCCAACAACTTATGGATTGCAAACGCAAACAGAATCTAAATACTGGGGCATGATGAATTTCATCCAAACGGATTTTTTTGGATACAGGATCATTATTTTATCGCCTCAAAGCCCCCGCGTAGAAATAAAGAGAGAGGACTTGTATAGACAGAGATTTCAGTGTAGCTTTTTTTTCATTAAGACACTAAATTGACGCTTGCTAAAACCATCATTACAGTTATGGAACGGTGGAACCCTACACCTAATGACTGCCAAGAATCTTTTTATTTCATCCTGGCGTTTTTTTACTCCCCAACTTCACTAATATCCCAATTTATGGTGGAATTACACGACGGGCAGGGAGCATCTTACACGTATAGCACTTCGTGTTTTGTGCATGGTGGGAATTTGTTGCTCACAGCGTGCAGCGCCACCAAACCAAATCGAAGCATTACGAGTTAAAAATATCTTACTGACACTTAGGCATTTTTGACTGTACTTCGGAATAATTCCTGTTCATGGACAGACACTGAGAAAGTGGGCTCCTCCTGACGTGTCGTAAGCTTGCAGTGATTGAAAGTGCATTATGGGCATACCGTAGGTTAGGTAATGCTATGTTAGGATAAAAACAAGAAAATAGAAAAAGGATAAATTACGACAGTTAGGCAATGTGTCATTCTCGTCTACTAGACCAGTAGGGTTGAAATATACATGTATATTTTGGGCATATTTGGAGCAGTACATATTCATAATTAAATAATCACTGAGAAAAAAATTCAAATCGAACACATTTTTTTACAAATTAGACCAGAAATGATGAATTGGAGCCCATAAAAATAATAATGAATTTGGTCAAACCCTCCTCTAACTGCTGAATTCATTCGTCAGCATTTAGTTTCACCCCACCCTAAGATGATGATATGCTGTAATACATGAACGTCCCTGTGCATCGAGCTGGGAAACGGAATCAAGTGAAATTGAGAACCAAATTAAATTAATTCACGTTGACGACCTAGAGTCCATTAATGCATTAAAAAAAGTTGTGAATTCATAAATATGTAGCACTCAGATAAATTAATACTCGTAAAGTGTTTTAGCACCAGCTATGGTCGACTAACACAGGATATGTACAAGTTGTATTTTTGTTTACAATAGACAAATTAAAAA
Organism: Kryphioiulus occultus; assembly: GCA_034687865.1. NCBI lineage: Eukaryota > Metazoa > Arthropoda > Diplopoda > Julida > Julidae > Kryphioiulus > Kryphioiulus occultus. Next base: position 20,808 of record JAQGAF010000502.1, on the reverse strand, counting down.
GGAGACCAATGATTATTAAAAAAAATTATCTCGTCATATTTATGGCGACAATTTAAATTAATTCCCTTGGACGACATGGACTCGATTAATACATTAAAATATCGATTTTAACTTTTGGTTGGTGAGACACATGGTTGGGCACATGATTAAAACTTTAAGAGACGATTGATAATGTGACGCAGCCACATGCAAATATACAGACAGTACAACAGTGCTGTAATATGGAACAGTGCCTACAGTTTTCAGTTTTTTGTTTTTGTGTGAATAATTTTACCTACATTTAAAAAACGTATTTTTATTTAGCTGCCCAACCGCAGGCAATCCCTGCCAGCCTACGAGTCACTAGGAGAAGCCCACTTTCAGAATTTATTTAAGCATGAATTTAAATTCTTGAATTTTCTCATAATGTCTATATGGCGAAGCATAGACTACTTTAAGCTATAGCTCAGCTTTTCACCTTGATGTTTTTTTTAAATATATGTGTATGACTATGCTTGTGTTGGTTCTTAGTGTTTCCAAATCTCTTAATGTTTCCAAATATCTGAATGCTCTTACGTCATGGTTCAAACACCCAGTACATAGAGCTGGCCTCAAATGCTCCTAAGACGTTAATACGCTGAATTTAAGCCATTGTCCACATAATACCAGAAACAAGCAGCTCGGGAGTAACCAATTCATGGCTAAAATACGCAACCACAAAGTGCATTAATAGCAGCGAAGCCTAGTGAGAGGGGGTAGCCACCAAGATTTGTACTTGGAGGGTTGAAGTTACCTTTATGTGAAACCACCTTTAACAACGTGTGTCGCTGCAAAACTGCCAGACAATAAACTCAAAAATATGCGACGAAAGCGTAACCGCATGATGACAGAAACGTGTTTGAAATTACCATAAAACCTACCATTTTTCAAAACCCCAAATAAATTGACAAACGACGTTGCTGTCATTTGGCGCTACGTATATAGGAGAGCTAGGGACCGTTTTTAGGGGGTCACACGTAGGCCTAATAACAATTTGCGAGTCAACAGCCAGTTGAGCATATGAGAAAACTTTGACAAGTTAATCTCATCATGAGAGCTAACATGTAGCGAAGGAAAAATCGAGTGAAAAGGCAAGCAACGAGAAGCTGGAGGTGGAAAATCCATCCTGGCTGCAATTACATCTCCTTATATTGCATCATGAAAAAGAAAAGAATAATTTTATTACGAAGCCGACTTTATTGCTGGATAATGTGTACACAGCTTGGAAGGGATCCTCCTAGCCAGGGTTCACTGCAGAGCAATCACGACTAATTTGAGCGATATACAATGGCGAATTCGTGTACATTAAATTTGGCTGTCTGGAAACGCATTTGTCCAATGCATATAAAGTGGAAAAATGAAATTTATCCAAATCGAAAACGAGTGACTTAGCTTTAATGGGAACAAATTGGGCACATTTGCTTCCCATTATCAGCCAAGAACGGCACGTACGTGTATTAATGCGAACAGTATTTATCAGACTGGTATTTATGGGGCCCATATACGTGTCAGGGTATTAGCTGAGTTTTGCATTATGAGGGGCTTAAGGTTCATTTCAATGGCAGGGCTGGCTGGAATCAAACAGGGCCAAGCACATACACGTAGACCTCGAGTCTGGTGGATAATAACGTCATTGAAAGCTGGCCACGTACACGTAAGAAACTTTAATCCGACAACAAAGTTCAATTTAGTGGGACGTGCGAGAAGACGTAAGGGCCCCGAAAGTCATCCATCATCTCTCGGACCTTATGGGGAAGGAGGATGATGAATACGATCGTATAATTACGGGCCAATGATAATCCGCCGCAGGGCGACGAAACGAGAAGATTTCATTTCGTCTCCGAAGAGAAAACCATAAAAAACAGGATTGTATTTCCAGAATATGCGATATAATGGCTGAAAATAACGAAGCATGGCGAAGAATTTGAAGAAAAAATTGCAATGTTCAGCAATCCACTTCAATTCAATTAAGTAACTTACAATTAGTAAGTGTATAATACAGCGAATAATTCGTGATATAACTCCAGCCATGCTATGGTATATGTCCTGATGCTGCCCATCTACAGCATAGACACTGCGAATATGTGGGCTTCTCCTAACAGCTAGTAGGCTAGCACTGATTGTCTGTCATTAGGGCAGCTAAACAAAGCCATTTCATTTTTTTGTTAGTATAGGTAAGAATTAATTGGGATAGGATAAACACAAAAAACAAAAAGGATGCATTTAGATAGCTAGGACAGGTGTTACTCTGGTCTGCTAGTCAAGTACAATTGAAAATACAAATATTTGATTTTAACCTCCCTAAAGTGATGACCAAAAAATTTCGAATTTAGCGAATTTTTTTAATAAATTAGATTTGAAAAGATGAATTATAAGTATACATGTATTTTGGCTATAACACATAGTAAAAACTAAGGGATAAATACATGGTCATTTTTTAACTGGATCGAAAATTATTGCATGTCGATTATGACTTATCATTTGGCCAAACCCTCATTTTTCAAAAAATTGTCAAATCAACCAAAAATCGGAAATGAATTCCCAATACAGTGTATAATTTAACGTTTATAATTTTGGTAAGTCCAAAGCATATGTCTTTTAAGATCTAAGCAGGAGGTGCAAGCATTTCAAGTACTAAATGGACCCATCTTCTTGAAGTTTCTGATATTCTCATCAGCTAAACGATGGAGAAAAAGAGCTAGAAAACTAGCTCGGATCCGTCGTTTCCTGTTGGTATTGGTCAGCTCGTCTCCAATTGGCTGTTAACTTAGCTTAGGAGACATAAAAATTCTTGCCCAACTTTCAGCGGCCAGAAGTGCCACCATTGTCCAACAGAGGCTGTGCTCCAGAGCCTATAGAGGTCAGTTAGTTTGAATATCAAAATGGAAGTAACGCCATATATGGCTTATTGGCCTTCCAGTTGAACTGTAATGTAGTGTAGTTTGGTGGAATCAAGGAGTTGCTCATGGCCACATCAATACCGTGATCAAAACTGGGCATGTCTTTCTACAGGGTGAGTCAAAAAGATATTGGCACTTAAAGTATATGGCCAAGCAAACATCTTGTGCATTTTATTCTGTTTCAGACTTAAAATGACGACAAGAATTAGTTTGAGGAATACATGTCGAGGATGGTAGATCAAGGATCCACCAAGCCCCAGGTTGAAGGAGTGCATCAGTTGTATTTGCGATTAATGTTGTTATAACAAAGACATTTATTGAATAAATAATAAAACCACATAAATCCAATATACTATATGTGGCAACATTTTTTTGACTACACTGTATCACGCAACTGAAGAAAGCTGTGTTCCAAAGAACAACGATCCTATAGACTGTTTCAAGGTAACAAGGGAAGCTGAGATCATTAATCCCTTGTGGTTACTATTCCAAATACCTCGCCACAACACAATGAGTGTATTATGTGAGAGATAGAAATGCAGAATCCAGTGTGTCCTCGTGAATCTTAAGTCTTGCCCACTGCTAGGAAACATGAAACATGGTTTCTGGAAAAATTTCCTCAAAATGTTTCCACAATTCTAGCAGGGAAAACATGTTTGAGGAAACACACTCGAGGAACATACATTATTAGAGGCCTTAAATGTTTCCTCGCTAGAAATGTAGAAACATTTTGAGTAAATCTGCTTCCAGAAACGACACCATACTTTGCATTTGCAGTAAAAACTTAAACTTTCAAATGTTATCTAATGTTCATCCCAACGCTCCAAACGACGCCACACTGCCCATGGAGCACAATTTCCATCAAAAATCTCCTGGCCAGTGGCACTAATGGACAGTTTGCTTTTCCTTAGTAGCCAGTAATGAAAACATGGATTCTTTCTAGGATTTGATGTTGCCAAAAAAGTCGAGCAAATGCAAGAACAACAGAGTCCGTTGTATTTTTTGCACCAGTTGCTCAGAATGCACCTTGTCCTTTCCTTTGTCTGACCCCAGGGTCTAAACGTGCTTTTGGCCTCCATTCGCGCAGCACTGACCACATTTATGATCGATTGATTGCGTAAGGAGGGACAGGGGTGAGTGCAGTCCACCTCACCCCCAGTCCCCACATAGTATATCAGTCAGATATTCATTGCTTAGCTCAATTCGGTTCTCGTCTGAAGCTTTCCATGGCCAGATTCCGACATATTTTTCCGCATTTTTTTGCCTCCTCCTCCTTATTTGATCTCCTCTCCACATCCAATCTCCGGATACCCCGATACTCCCCATCAGCAGCGGTCCTCAATGCCATACAATGAATCAAATATACATGAGCCAGGGCAAAAAAGCAATGCTGCAGTTATCGAGTCGCTGCTTTCTTTCTGTGCAGTTGAGCGACGACTTGAGACATCGAGTGCAATATTTTGCTTGTTCATAAAGTCGCCGGCCCATTATTTTAAAACGTCGGAAAAGATTCATCCGCTGGTCAGACACTCAGCCTCGTGTAAGGGGAGGAAAAATGATAACTACTTTTTTGATGGACTATTTCCTACACGGCAACTTGCATCGATCGACCATCGGCTTGCATGGGAGTCTCCAGGCATGAAATCCATTTCCGCATTAATTTCGTTGCAGGCTGCCACTAAAGTTTACTCCTTGAATTGATCCTATTTTACATTTAACGTCTAAGAGCTGCATTTTAGCGTGCTGTCAACGCCTAAGAAATTACGAGAATGATTGACAATAGGCCCGGTCGCATCAACAAACGTTAACCAAAACACTAGTTACCTAAGGAAAAGCATCGCGCCTCAGCAAATTAGCATTTAACCATGGGTAGTCATGAGAAAAATTCAACCCAGCTCAAAATACATTACTGGTAGGTTGAAGCTTGCAGCGATTGCCTATGTTTAAGGCAGGCAAAATCGAGAAATTACATCATGGCAGGATAAGTTAGAAAATGTTACGTTAGGATAAACGCAACAAAAAAAAGAAAAAAAGAATAAATTGCAGCTTGAATAAGCTGCTAGACAAGTAGAGTTCAAATATACATGTTTTGTGCACATAAAGGATACTCCCAAGCTTCAAGAAATTCAATTCAACGATAATGATGGTGACTGTGTCCACCGTAATGCGGTGGTTACTGCCGAATCGGGCTGATGGATTACACCACCCTCACCACCACCATCACCATCACATGGTATTCACTTACTACTATGGGTACTGAGTTAAACTGAAATCACGTTGCCATTGATGATGCTTTCAAAGCTCAAGATTTCTTTGGCGCAAAATATTTGCGAAACATACATGTGTATCTGTTAGAGCTTTCGATTTCTGGATCCGAAATTTATATTTTATTTAAAATTATATTGCAAAGGGCATCGAAACAAGCATGACAAACATATATGTATTCTTAATGAAATAATCGCTTATAAAAACGGGGCATCATGAATCTACTAACCCTCAGATTAAATTGTGGTTATATCTTAGGTAACCTCATGTTATCTAACCTTCAATTTAGCCTACAATGGAGCAACCGGGCCTTAAGGAATATCTTAAGGCACGAGAAGTTTCCCTTTTTTGCATTTTATCCAAAGTAAAACTTTTGACTAACTCTAGTTCTAATTTGATGGTGTGTTTTTGACGACGGCCAAATCACGTAAAAAATGCATGTACACGTTATGTTTTTTTTTTTTCTTTTCTCTTTTTCTTCTTTTCACAAAACAATGTAAGGTCGCTCCTTTGAAAAAGGCATGCTGGTTTCGATGCCACTTTAAATAAAAGTATAAATTTCGGATCCAGGAATCGAATGGTAACAGATACATGTATGCCTCGCAAATATTTGGTGCCAAAGAAATCTTGAGCTATGAAAGCATTACCAATGACAACGTGATTTCAATTCAACTCAGTACCCATAACAGTAAATGAATACCATGTGATAGTGGCGGTAATCCATTTGCCCAATTTATTCGGTAGGGCGGACACAGTCACCATCATTATTGTTGAATTGAATATCATGAAACTTAGGGGTGTCCTTTCAAATCGGGTCAAAGCCGTACATTGGCAAAGCTAAAACCAAGAGCGTTATTCGGCCCTTAAGAGTTGAACGTTCATGTAATGGTGTTCAATTTCGTTATAATATACAGTATTTTTTCAATAAGGTACAGCAGGGATGCCAGCGAATGACGTAACACACTCCGAATTACAATCGAGCCATAATGGTCGCCACGATATTATGACCGCCACAGTTTGTCTGGCAATTTACACTGTGGGGAACATAAAAATAATGGGGGGAAATGGATATATTTCAGTTAGGTGGGGTTATAGGAGTCAACCGGGCAATAGGCTAGGGATTAAGAGAGGAGGATAAAAAATTATTTGGCGCTAAACGACGATGATCGAAAAGAGCCCAGAATGGGGCATTTCGGATATAAATTTTACGAGGCTCGAAAAACGATCCATAGCTAGGAATTTCATTCTTAGGTCGAAAATACCGCTGCCTTTTTCCATAGGCGTTAGTTTTAGTGAATCCGCGTTAAATGGGCACGGTGAGTAAATATGATACGGCTGGGTCGATATTTCGTCGGCTAAAAGTGAGCCGAGCGACGTGTCATTTTGTGGTCGAGGCTCCTATTTATAATAAGGATAATAACAAGAGCAATATGTGGTTTTTGCTCGTCAAACCACCATTAGGGGTTATCGCGCTGCTGGGGGGAAAATGGCGACGAGTGGAGTGATATGGGGGCTTCTCAATTTCTCAAAAAAAAACTTATAGCAGCCAGTGGCGAGCCAAAGCGTGTCGCAATTTACGAAATAGAAAAAAAACTGGAATAGGCATCAAATAAATTACGTCCAAATTGGAGCCACATAATCGAGTTTTTCTTCGGAATGCGAAGCAGCTTCCAGTTACCCTATTTGAAATGTGCAGCTGGCATTTTATCACTCAAGTGCTGGACTGGCTGATATCAAGAGTGGTGGCCATACCATGCACTGGAGCCCATTATTTTAGAAGTTATAGTATCAAAAAATCGACTTCATAACGAGGAGTGCTACACGTACCACCTCAGTGGTTTTGTTAAAGATGCTCTTCGCCAAGTCATACGACAAAGTATTTTTTCAAAAAAAATGTTTATAAACTGTTTTCTTTCTGTCATGCATCGTGACCATAATTAACACTTTTGTGAAATGCCTTAAAATGCATGGGGCTTGTGATACAAAGTATGCCACGCCCATGTGGCGGAAGTTTCCTTAGCTAACAATTTTGCAGCCTTTGGAGTCACTGAATAAATTTAGGATAGAATTAGTGCCCACCAAGCTGAAAATTGAGTGCTGATTATCAATTAGATTCTTGCACCAACACGGAGGTAAAGATAAATAACGAGCATGACATGATTTAGAATTTAAAGTATGTTATGAACTTGTCTACATTAAATTCAATTCAATTCAACTCAGTACCCTACTGTCAGAAACTTAATACCATGTAGTAGGGGGTGTAGTCCATCAACCCAAATTAAGATTCTATGGGTAAAATGTATGTCGTAACAGTAATATACTATAGAGAAATATTATTTAAGTCTTAAGGAAGACTAACAAAGATGTCATCTTGCTGTTTTATTAAACACTGAGTTAAAAACTAGCACTTGTGATCCAGTTTCTGGTGCATTATGATTATGTATTTTCATCACTGCTGATTATTTTCAACATGATTGATTAGCCTTCATATGCACTTATTTTTTCAGTTGTTTGACAATTAGTATTCACCTTAAATTTGTTGTAATGCTCAACGATCCAAACAAGTTCTATATGACCTTTGGGTCGATATTGTCTGAATTAACCATGATATACTGCACCAACATAGTTTTGCAAGAATTTCGCCTCGGGCCTTTTTCCATATTATTCTGATGACGCAATAGTTGAACGTTCCCTGATGGAATGGGTACAGATTCTCGTGTTGTCAGCAAAGTATGTCTCCACATTACTTGTGGGCAATCAATTGCATGCAATAGTGTATGTATGTGAAGCACCAGGGGTTTACCAGGGGTAAAACCCTAGGACTTTAAACGTGGGACGTGTGATGTATACATTTGTTTTATCAGATTTTATACTCAGAAACACGACTTTCTGAACACCTCTTGCCGTTTACAATAAAGTACGACGTAGGGCCACAGTACTTTAATGGCTTGATATAAAAGGGTGCGAACTTATTTGTCTTGTCATGTGACGCCAGTCCAAATAGAGGAAATGAAAATGGAGTCGGTATTGGTTTCAAAGAAAACAAGACTGGGAACATGACGAGGTGTTGGGAGCAGGCCACGGTGAAGCCCTGGATTCCGGAAACCTTAACCTTATAGCGACGCACGAAAACCAACAAACATAATAGGCAAAACGGCTCGCAAACTCACGTAATCAGCGGTTGGCACATTGGGCACTAGCTCGGTTTCTTGTATACACACATACAGTATGGAAAATTCGCTCACTGGGTTCTCCCCTCACTCCCTCCCCCACGCATGATCAGAAGCACAATTGTCAACAATAGCGAAATTCGGCCCTAATTAATTGTTCTTGTTCCACGAAGGCACAACACCCTCCCTCGCTGAGTGTATTATTATACATGTACACGTGCATAATTAATTGAAACTAATTGAGGGCCATAGAACCTACCTTAGCCAGTGCCGTTTGGTGATGGACGTGTGACAACAGATGGCGTCGTACTGATCTGCGATCCACACGATTAAAATTATATAAAACGCCGTCGTCGTATCGTTGAAAAATTCGGACATAATGGCCTCCATTCCTGAAAAGTTAAAAACATACTTTAAATTGAGGACCGAGCAACAGTTTTAAACGTTAATACTACAAGTACATGTTCATGACAAGAAAACATTGCTATAATTACAAAAACAAGTACAAAGAACAAAGATGAGGAGTAGTGAAGCGCTCAATTCGTTAACACTACTGGTGTAGTCTGACCTTGTCCACAGCTAGGAAACATTTTCTAAGCCTTGTCCACACCAAGGAAACATTTCCCAGAAGCAAAGTTTCCACATTTCTATCATGGAAACGTGTTTGAGAAAACATTTGAGGCCGTTTTCTACCAATTTGCTTCCTAAAACAAGTTCCCATGCTAAAAATGTCGAAACATTTTGAGAAAATCTGTTTCCAGAAACCACGTTTCTAGGAAATGTTTCTTAGGAGTGGACATGGTTTCTGGAAACAGAATCCTCAAAACGCTTCCACATATCTAGCATGGAAACACGGTTGAGATTTCATTTGAGAACTTTCTTCCTTCGATATAGTTGCTGAAACATGTCCCCTTGCTAGAAACGTGGAAACATTTTGAGAAAATCTGTTTCCAGAAATCATGTTGCTAGACGTGTCCTAGTTGTGGTCAAGGCTTACATTAAAAAAAAAACATACTGTAACGAGGGTAAGACCTTATGACGGTTATTAAATTCTTAAATTTAAAGATTACATGTATGTCACCCATGATAATCCACTCAATCTGAAGATAAGTCGCCCTGCTACATTGTACATGCAACTAATTTGGTTTACTCGTTTGCGTCAAGTTTCGTTAACAACAACAGGTATGTCAACCTGGGGTGGGTCTTTCACAAGCTGAAAAAAATCTTAAGACAGGGTTGGCAGGGGTAGCTGATATGCGTTACGAATGCTCGCCCTAATCGCGGTTCCTAACACGAAACGGCTTAAGTGCATCACTCCGAACACACTTCAGTGTAATCGAATTACGAGAAAACCCGAATTGGAGATGCAAACCTACTCTGATTTTACGATAATGCAGCTCCCGTGCAGGCCCGGATTAAGGCATACGTCGAATTTGCAATAAACAAAATTTCTGTCAGGAACGCTAAACTGAACAATAGGGTTGCAATTTCAGATATCAAGATAGATGGGAAACAGAATGGAGAAGAGCGAAAAATAAATTGAAAATCAAGGCTCGTCGTGGCTTTTACACCTGCGGGGTGCGGACCAATAGCGCGTTGGATGAATCAATAAAATAATCGAGATAAGCACGAGAAGAAAAATTGATCAATCGTTCAGGGCTGATAGGTAAACGTGCTATGTTGCCATATGAGCAGGATTTGAGTGTTCCATAGTTTGACTTCCCTGACTTTCCCAGTTTTTAAAACAAACTTCCTAACCACCATTAACAGCCCGATCACAGTAAATGCAAAAGTAACAAACTAGAAATTTGACCACAACCCTGATTTAAGGGAACTGGGCAGCATGAAAATTCCAGCTACTTATCTCGATTTATTCAACTTCATCATCATGGACAAAATCATCTTAAAATACTCAATGTGTAGATGTAACTCACCTTAATTGAAATAGCTAAAGATGCAAATACATTACTCAAATGAAACTTTTCGAGCTAACTACAATGCACTTGTTTACCCATCAAAACGGAATGCGGAAAATAAAATCACAGAATTCTCAAGTTGATTTCCCTGACATTCCCTGGCCACTTTTCAGTCATTTCCGTAACATTTTTCATGAGATAGTATTAAAAAAAGTTATACAAATTTTATCCCAATTTGTTATACAAGACGATTGCAAATCAATTGGCTGATGCACACTATTTCTATTTCCCTGACGTTCCCTGACATTACCTGACAGTATCATATCCCTGATATTTTACTGGCACCATCAGTTCCCCGGATTATCACGAATTTTCAAGCACAGGGTGTATATACTGGATTTACTATTGCAAATTTCATGACTTTTTCATAACTTCAAAAACGGTCCCATGCCTATTAGAACATGGGGCCGTTCAAGTTTTATGTCAGTTTTATGTGAAAAATTTAAACCAACATTTTTATTTGTGAATAAATCAAAAGACAAAAATTCCATGACCCTGATGCAAATTTCATGACTTCCATGACTTCCATGATCTGAATCTCATTTCATGACTTCCATGACCGGTAGACACCATGATGCATTATCATTTCCCTTGCATTCCGTGACATTTTCACGAATTTTCACCAATCCCCCAACATTCCATGACACTATCATTTCCCTGGAATTCCCTGACACTTTCACGAACTTTCAAGAATTCCCTGACTTTCCGGAAAGTGGGAACACTGAAAGTTTATGTTCCTGTAGGATGAGGATGGCACAAAACATCGAAGAATTTTAGGGCGTGAAACAACTGCCTGGTTTCCAGGAACGGTCGCTAGATCCATGGCTCGTACTACCAATGGACGTTTTTGAGGGGGCTCACTGGGCTCACTTCCAGCGAAATGTCAGCGGAGGAATTTCATCACGCTACTTTTCGTAATTGAGCGTTTGGTGTTCAAAGTTTTTGTGGGTTTTTGCGGGACAGTTAGTCGAACGCGGTGAATGATTTGTTGGGGAATGTCGCCGCCAGGAGGCCTGGGGCTAAACGTTCGCCCGGGGCTTCAATCGCTCAGGCGAGTCGCAAAAAGCCCCATTTGCCATTTGCCAGCCAGTGCAACTAGCGTTGTCAAATAAAGACTTCATTTTCAATTTGGACGCCAACTCGCTAAGTGAAAATTTATCGTCGTCTCGCAACGGCGCTCCCCCTCCATCTTGCGCGTTCGTACGGCTTCTCATTAAACGCACGAATATTGGTGGACGCTTAAAAAATGACAGCTTGACTTCCATGCTGAGAACTTGGCAATTTCCGGCCCCAGGCGTTCGTCCTCCCGGCATGCACCGCGACCGACAACGCAATGGGCGTTGATGGACGCCCCTCGTTCCCACTCTTTTGGCTTCGCTGCTGCCATTTTGTTAATTGAATATGTGCCGCACGTCGCCTTTCTAGTGATTCAGCGAAATAACAAGTCCTTAGTGACGAAAATGGCGGAGGGTTGTGGGGGCCATGGGGGACGATGGGCCTCTGCATGTGTTCTGCAGTACTATGCGCGTGTGGCGAGCTCAGGTGGTCAGTACGGATCAACGGCCATGGTCAGTAATGACTTTGCCATGGTTAACCGCCAGTTGATGGGAGGATACCCCCGACCACATCAGGGCATTTTGGTCAAAATTCCTGCAAGACAAGAGTTGCAAGGGTGGCATGCTGCAGACGAATTTATTGTTAACATGAAACTATTTGATGGCGAAAATTGAAGTTCTGGGGATCATCAACGTTGTGTCTGCTGGGATATGGGTCCATGGTTCCCCTATTTTCTCGTCAAATGGTTGTAAAATACAGTGTACGTCTGTTACGTAATTTTCGTAAAAACGTTTCTTAAGCTGAATTTTTCTTCCCCCAAAATTCACGTGGCGAGCATTAGGTCGTTCCCTCATTACAAAAATAATTTTTCTAAACTAGTTAATAGTAACAAGGAACACATTTTGGAGAACGTATAGGAGGACTAAACGTTTTTATTTCATGTATTTGGTTAGAATGTTCACACGGTACCAGTGGTCATCTTGAGCATTTTCCTATGTTCATGTACTGTACATGTAGATGCCATTTTCGATTCTAGCGATTATAGCGCCGTCTGATGGTAATCCTTGTGAACCAAATATATGACATAGAATACTTTAGTGAGTTCTACCTTTTTTCCGAAATGTATTTTTGTAATGAGATCAACACTATGATCACCCTGTATTTACATGATGGCTGGTACAGTCGTAGGAAGGACATCACCGAATATTTTTTATCTTTATATGGATTTTATATCATTTTATATCATTATACTTCCCCCTCCATTATATTCAATCTGCCATGATGAAAACCATAAACTATCTACATCATGGTAGAAATCTGCTCAGCCCTCAATCCTCAATCCTCGCGTATTTTTGAGGATTGGGTATGATAATATTATGTTTGTGCAACATAATTACAAACAATTGTCACTACTCACACTTAACGCCTCATCCACAACTCATCACACCTCAAAACTATGAAATAGGGCCCTGATGTATCATCGGGGGTGCGAGGGTCAGTTTAAGTGAAAAACGTGTCAATACTAGGTAATAAGTTGACATAACAGACCACACATGGGAAAAGAACGGATATTTCGTGCTTATAATTTTCCAGTTTTGCTATTTGTCCGCCAGGAGCGCCACGTGTCGCTGGAAAGCCTGGCGGACATCCGGCTCCAGTCATCGTAATCCAGTCATTGTGACGTCACGCTGCAGCGAGCCAATCGGAAGAAGTGGAGCGTAGCATAAAAGCCAGCAAAAGGCAGGGGCACAGAAAGGAGGACAATAGGAGCTTAGCGTTTTATCAAAGGGAAAATGCATTGAAAAAAATGATTTCTTATAGGAGAGAGAGCTGGGATATCCCAGAGTGCTCAAGGTGGTTGCTCCCTGTTGTCTTCGTTTTCCCGGCATGCACCTGGGCGACTCGCTATTTGTCAAGTCGAGGAATCCAGGCGTAATTGAGGCAAGAAGACTTCGTGAATATTGGCTGGGTGTTTAGGGAAATGGCGGAGGTATTGATCTGATCGGTCGGGCAGGAGGACATCATTGAGTGTCTAATGTGAAATTGAGAGAAAAGCCTCTTTGTCAGGGCCATGATGGATTGAGAGCGATGGTGCAAAAGGGAGGAGGGCTAGGGGTAAAGGGAAGGGGATATGGGGGGGGGGGTCGACTCCCATACATCTCATTCTCCTATACATGTTCACTTCAACCCACCAGTCTCGTGACTTCATCCTCATTCCATTACCGCGTTTACCCCCATATTTTCTCTCATCGAAATGCAGTTCAGCAGCAGCCGATGACACGCAAACTGGAGGGATTCCCTCTACTTAATTCCCAATTTTGGATTTTATAGAGTGACATCGGTCCATTTCAGGCATGAATGCCTTTTGCCCACACTTGGCCCATTGTGCTGTGAATGAGTGAATGACGAAGTGTATTACTAACTAAACATCCAATTGAATTAATTGCCATAGAACAAATCCTGACATTTTCCGGATAAACTTCGGAATAGTACCTACACCATATGTGCGCATAATATTCCCATTAAACTCAACTTGTCTAGTAGGCAAGAATAACAGTACCTGCCCTGGCAGTTTAATTTATCCTTTTAATTCCCTTTATGAACCGTATGTTAACTAAACATGTTTCATCTGTCTGTTTTCAACCTTTTCATTTTTATTCATTTTTAATTTATAAACGATGGTGACTAATCAATTGGTTGTTGCAAACTATTTCGATTTCCCTGGCATCCCCATACATTCTCATTAATTCTCACGAATTTCCTGACATCCACTGACACTTTTTCATTTCCATGGCATTCCCTGATTTTCCCTGACTTTCCAGAGTTGTTAAGGCTGTCTAGGGGTGCACGAAATGACAGAAAGGTCATTTTTTCCAGGGTCATCGTTGCGTGCACTGGTCCAGCTAACCCACTGAAAATTCCCTGATAGCTATTTTTTATTTCAAATTCCGTCATAATCCCCTGATCTTTCCTTAGATTAGAATTCCTTGACATTTCTCTCATTTCCTTATTTTCCAGGAAGTTTGGTCATCCTGTAAATTGCAACAGGATCGTAACTCAACCTTAAACAAGCTTAATGTCATCACAACGCTAGGAATGCAACAAGCTCTGCTTCAACAGGTTAAGGCTCGGATCTTGGTGAATTCTACTCGAGCTAGCAAGACACGTAAAGCAAACTACACCACAAAGCAATAACGAAAATAACACTGAAATAACTCAAAAACGCACGCAAAAAAGGAGGTTGGAAAACCATTTCACGAGAGATTCCCACATAAATATAATCGCTTTGAATTGCGAAGAGCCAGGTTTACCGTTAGGCTAATAAAAGGCATAGATACCGTTGAGCTTCTTAGTCGATGAACAGATTGATTTATAGGAGAGAGCTTTTTTCAGCCTCTGCGGTCATTTATTCGCCAATCCTTCCTCGTCCAATTTTGGCATGCAAAGTGGGTCTAAATGCCTCGGAAAATGCACTATTAATCAAGCGTGAGCTATACTTAAATTAAGGAGCAGACACCTCAATCTGTTGCCCAGATGGCCTGCACTCTCACCACTCTGAGATATGGCCCGCAAGTCGAAAAATATACAGAGTTGCTCTGTCAATATAGAAATATTTCACAATCAGAGCCTTCAGGAGCAATCTAACGTTTGAGATGCAGCAGTTACAGCCGAAAAATAAAAGAACAGCCAATCAAGACTGGCTAAAGAAGATGAAAATTCGATACTTGAAGACTGGCAAGGAAAAATTGTTCAGATACACAGTACTGTTCGATATGCTTCACAGTACCGCTTCAGCTGTGCACAAATCAGGGTGATCATAATTTTTAAAGTCTCACCCTCATACAGGGTTCCCACAGCTTTAGTAACATAAAATCCCCTTTCTTTCCCAGGTTCCCCAGGGAATAATTTTACTTTCCCCTAATTCGAGAATTTTCCCACTGACCAAAATAAAGTCAAAAGAACCTGCTCTTTGGTAGAAATAATGTTTTTAATTAGTATGGTCATTGACAAGCGAGATAATTATTGAATTTGAATGCCAAAGGAATTCAAACAACATCAAAGTATCAATGCAACTTTTTTAATTTGGATTGTTACTTAGGAGTACTCAAACGCTCATATTTATTTTACTTTAGCAAATTCCGATATTGTCATAATGAAGCCAATAGAAGGACCCAATCTGGCATATAGGGGTTTCCTTCATTGTGCAAAGGGCCACTTCACCTAAAAACGACAAGAGCCATTTCTTAATCGATATATAAAATAACTTCTAGATTGAAATTATAATTAACAAGCTTGGAAAATCATCTGATTTTTAAAAAAATTCCCCTGAATTTCCCAGGTTTCCCAGTCAGTAACAAATCCCCTTACTTTCCTAGGTTTCCCAGGTTTTGTGGGAACCCTGTGTGTTCCTTGCAACCTTGACAGTTTTTTTTAAATAATTTTTTTGTAATAAGGGTGCGAGTTCATGATCACACTGTAAGCTTATGCATATTTCAACCCTACTTGTCTAGTAGACAAAAATAACACCTGTCCTAGCTGTCGTTATTTATCCCTTTTTGTTTTTACCTACACAAAACTAACATAAATACGTAATTTCTGATTTGCCTGCCCCATACTCCAGGCAATCACTGCCAGCCTACGAGCCGCCAGGAGAACGGTATATTCAAAACTCGTTCAAGAATGTCTAGTTCGATTTCCGGACGTTAATACTGCCGATAAACAATGTCGATGTTTTGTGAATTCCTGTCTAGATTATGGCAGTAATGCGAGCGCATCGTCTTGAAGGGAGGTCCCCCATTTAGCGTCTTCGCTGACAATCCTTAATTAGTATTTTTAATTCCAATCTGCGAATCACAATCCCACATAATCCCACGCGAGGCAGCGAGAGCAGTGCTGCTCATTCAACTTCTAATTGCAGGTTCTGAATTGACTTTAATTCAATTTTCATAAATAACGGAAGACCTACTGTACACGTTGCGCAGAAAAGAGCTCCAAAACACTGCAGAAACTATGGATCCACCCACAGGTACATGTACATGTAGCTCTCTTAAGAGGCAACGATACGATCTTGACAACAATTTGAGTACTAGCTCGTTTACATACAAGGAGCCGAGCAATTCAAAATCTCGCTGTTATGTTGACAATTATGTATCGGCGAAGAGATGGCAAAGTAAACACGATCGTATTTGTATTCAAACAAATATCAAAAATCTAAGTATTGATCTTCACAAAATTTGTTTGGTAAAATGAGATATATGTATTCAGTATACACAGAGTTCCCCAGAGATGGAACTTTCAGCTTCACTTCATTTTTCAATTTTTAAAACAAATTTCTCCCACCAACCTGACCATTGAAACCTAACAATTGAAAATGCAAAGATATGACATGCCAATGTAATACTTGATGGCTGTACAAGTATGTACTTCATGTCGTGCTGTTTATATTAGTTTAGACTCGATTGTTAACCTGAATTCCAAATTTCATGCTTTTTCATGGAGTTAAAAGGGGAATTCCCCATTTCTGTAGATACAGCGTTGGCCGAGAGTGCCATCCCTTGACTTTTTCGTTAACTAATAACCATTCATGTGAAAGCAAATGCAATAAATATCTGCGTTGAATTTCCCTGAGTTTTCCAATATAAATTCCTATTCCCTGACTTTTCCACGTGTTTCCAATTTCTATGCCAATTCCATATTTTTCAGAACCCTGATACGTGTGATACATATACAGTATCAAAATAAGTTCGTTCTGCTCATAGGCTAGGTGAAACACAAATCTATTGACAATATTTCCAGAAACCCCCATGATGCTTCAGTTTTCTTGGCTCGACTTTCCAGGGTGTCTACTGGATGCGGCATTGCAAATTCCATGACTCTTTTCAGACACTTCCTCAACCTTAGTTATGACATAATCAATGGCCAAATAAGCAAATACATTTTGCAAAAGTTAATGCCACAGGTTGCCAACTGGTTAATTTTAACCCACCACATTTTATTTTGTGAATCAAAGGCAAAATCCCATGACCCCACTGTTACTTCTATGACTTTTTCCATGACTTTCATGACCGGTACACACCCTGCTTGCTACATTGTATTATGTTGAAATTTCACCATGTGCTCATTTACACGTAAGATTAACCCATGGTCAATATTATCCCTGATTAAAACCAGCACACCCAATCAGATTTAAGGCATACTCTAGGGTGTCGAGGCAGAAAACAGTTTTGGGGGGCCACCGCTAGGTGTCACATCCTGCCTAAACAGCGTTTTCTGGTGCAATTCTAGTGATAGGTTGACACTCAGAAATGGCAGCTGCCAGCTTATTAGATTTCCGATTTCCTCGATAAAATATGCAGCAGGATGACTTTGGGCCCCCGCGCACATCCGCCAATATCAAATTGTCTAATTTGACGAGAGAAATCGCTGCATTAGATTTTCATCCGAATTTTTATTAAATATCTTTTCCACTTTAGGAAGCTAATTCGAGATCGAAGCTCGTTTGTTGTTGCCGCTCCATTGATCCGATAGTGAGCCACCATATACGTGTACGTGTATGTATATCAGACGCCAGATGACCGTCAATGATTAAGCAATAAGAAAATCGAAGACACGATCGACGTGTATCTCTCTCTCATAGGCCCCTCGCACATTTGACACAAGATAACATTCCCACGACTTTATACACGAGTGCACTGTCAACAGGAGGATCAACGCAGCATCAGGTTGCTAAGCAACAGGTGGGCAAATAGCGAGTCTTTCTCTCTATATGAAGAGGACTCGAAATTATGACGGAGTATCACGTACGGTACACGGGGCGACACCAGCAGGCATTTCATTAAACAATACGCAGCCCCATAGACAAAACGTAGTTTTGACGAGGTGTGCATTATCAGCTAATAAGGCGCTAAGTTATTTGACAAACCCGAGCTCGAACTTGGCATTTTTTTTTAGAAAAATCTAATAGTACGATGCTTTTCATCATAGCTTTCGAAGGGGCGCCACATTAACGATGATTGGTTGATTTCTTAGCTGGTAAATCACCGCTTAAGGGGGTGCAACATGTCTATGAACTTAAGACCTAAATACGCTAGTTAAATAGCTAGTGTTGAGAAAACACCGCACATGATTCTGAAATAAATTCAAAGAATTTGACACACGACTAACATTGTAAGATAGCTGAATGTACAATAAACGAAAATACTGTATCAAAGAAACAATTTTGGCTCCTATTTTTTCATCCAGCCATACGTGGAATACATAACAAAAAAAAATGAAAACGAGATAGCCAAGTTTACTTTGCGAGAAAATATCATGGAAAGAAATTCATAGGTTTCATAACTCCAAAATTATTTACCTGTATCTGAGATCTTGTTGGAAATTAACAAGATGGGATAACTTAAAGAAACTTACAACATTACGCTGACTGGACTTACTGTTGCTCCTAACATAAGTGTAGTTATTTGCTTTCACAACAAATTGACTGAGTTGTACAAATTTCTATGTATTTTGAATTTGTATTTTCATGTCTACGGATTATTCATCCAGTATGCAATGGCTATTTTTCAAACCTCAAGTTTTGTAACAATACTACTTCAGCACAAACAAGTTCAAAAAGAACGCCATTGTTACAATTACAAATGTGGAAATATTTCCAGGGTTCCCACTCAAATTCTCAAGTAGATTTTCCTGACATTTCCTGACAACTTTTCAGTCATTTCCTTTAATTAAGTTATAATACGAAAAATGATGGATTTCACTCCCTGACATTTTCACCAATTCCCTGCCACTTTTTTAATTCTTTGACATTCTTTGCCAGTTTTTTAATTCCTTGACATTCCCGGCCACTTGTTCAATTCCTTGACATTCCCTGACACTTTTTCAATTCCTTGACATTCCCTGCCACTCTTTCAATTCCTTGACACACCCTGACACGTTTACTTTTTTATAAATTCTGGCCAGTACAATGGGAATCCCAATGACGAGCACATTTGATCGTTATTGGTCGCATCAGATCACATTTGATCGCAATTTTTTTCGAAGAATTTTACGAACGGATTGATATTAGTGAAACACGCTGATGGGTATCTTTGCTGAGTCTCATAAGTTTGACCAGCTTGATTTTGGTTCACCGTGTAGTCCAGCAAAGCGTGCCTGTCGTGGTGTTGGCTCTAAGGCGGTGAAAACGAAGTGAGGGAGGGAGAGATCAAAAGTGTCGCTAAACCAATTCAATATTGACCTTTTTCCTAATAGTTTCCTGGCTGCGCATGCGTGAATCCGGAGCTCGCCATTCTGTCAAAAACTAATTTAACGAACAAACAAGAGCGCCTCCATTTTTATGGTTTCGGGCTTTTGTCCCCTTTTCTCGGAGTTTGACTGGGAGGGAGAGAGGAAATTTCGCTGGGAAGCCATAGGTGAAGGAAAAGGAAAAAGCCCTAACTGTATAGCCAGCGTCAAACGCAAGAAAAATCAGCTTACAAAACGAGAAAACCCCAGTCGGATGTTGTGATGTTGTGCTGGCCCATGCCTTTCTAAAGAACGATCAGGAAATTAAAGATGGCGGCCGAGGTCTCTTGTTTAAGATGACGCGTTTTCTATGGGCTCACTTTGTGACCAACTTAACCCGGGGTTTGATTAATGCAATCAGCGGAATCACCCATATTATCTTAGCAGAAAGCGACTTATGGATGGCTGGAGGAGTGTGGGGGACACCCACCCCCCTTATTTTCATCTGGCACAATCATCGCACAGTCAGCTCAACCAAGTTTAAAATAATCAGACTTGAAAGGGTTTCGGGGTAAGGAAATCGATCAGTCTCAGACTGGGTCTCGCAGTCGGCGATTTAACAAATGAAAGAAGTCAATTTTTTATTTCGAAAGTTCGAAAGTATAAATAGAGTGATCACAGTCCTACCCTCATTACAAATACACTTTTTACAAAACTGCTAAGAGTTACAGTAAAGAAATTTAGGAAATCGGCAGAAGAAGTAAAGTATTTATTTCACGTATTTACAGGTTTCCCACAGCATTAGTATAAAATCCCCTGTCTTTCCCAAGTTTCCCAGGTTTAAATTGTTTTTCCCATGACCTTTAGGATTTCCCCATCGACCAATATCAAGAAAAGTAAGCTCTTGAATACAAATCATGTTTTAATCAATATGGCCGTCGATTAGAACCACATAATTATTGAATTTGTATAACAAATGAATTCACAATTAAGGGACCCAATTGAGGGTAGGCTTAGCGAGTTCTACCTATTTTGCAAAATGTGTTCCTCGTAACTAACAGTATATTAAATTAATCTTTGTAAAGATGGTAAGGCTTTTTAACACTGAACAAAAACAGATGACATTATACAGGGTGGACCAGATATCTGGGCCTCTCAAAATAACGTTCAATCCGCTGGTGCTAGGATAAGTGTGCTTAC
>JAQGAF010000501.1:0-49775 GCA_034687865.1 Kryphioiulus occultus | reverse complement strand
TTATTCGCAGAGATGTCATGTATACAATTTTTTCAATTTTTTAACATGGCAGGGGTGGGAGGGGAACTTCCCGTTAAAGAAGGAAATCTGACACAGCTGTTTAATGTTTCTTCGATACAGTTGAAGTTTTACATATACTTGTAAAACATCACGCTGGCCATTCTAGGAGTTGGAAAGTATACATAATTTGGGATAAAATGAACAACTTTGTAAAGATTCTAGTATTCTTTACTAACTTCAGTTTCTAAAAAAATATGTAAATGAACTTTTGTATGTCAATTTAAAGTTTAGGCAGTTAGGCGGATAAACCATAGATGGCGCTTTACTTTAAGAATGTAAAAACGCGTATATTGTACTCAGATATACATGTAGATCCATAATTTTCCGAAATATATGGCCAGGCCAGGAAATCTACTGCTCTTGACGCACGATTTCCCAAAACGAGTACAAAAACTACACCTTTTTGTTTTGCCCTTTAGATATCAAATTGTGGTCTCAAACAAGTCATTTCCTTTAGTCTCCATTATTTTTATTTCGCTTTGCTACTTTATATTTACAGTATCGACGTAATGTAAATTTTATTTGTCACAGCACAGCCATCTTATTATTTTTTATTTGAGACAACTTCCTGTGCCATCATGTGAATTTCTGTTCTGTATGTCGCTTTTATGTATAAGTGCAAGTTTTATCATCATTTTTTTGTTTAATATGAATATAGGAAACTTTGTGCCAAATGAAAATAAAAGAACATTATTTACGTTTGCAAAAGATGCGAACCTGTTGAGCGCCACCTATCGTATGGTAATATGCGTGTGCTGAGATTGTGTTGGTAAAAGGTGAAACCTCTCCCTCGGGCAATTTATCATAGTGCATGCGCAACTGCTAAAACCTCCACCCATTTTCAAATCGTGAACATGGTTTGTTGGACAGGCCTGGCACTTGTTATTTCCTGCAGCCATGTTTTGCACCTAGCGATACCATATTTGGGTAAATTTACAGTCGACCTCGCAGCTTTTGTGCCTCCAGGGGCTGTGCACTTGCTAGATTAAAAGTTGTTAAATAAAGAAGAAAAACAAGTAGGTGAGAATAGAATTACACGATAAATGAAACGAGATTTAAATATGCATAATTTGTATTATTAAATTAAGAACGTGTGGCGCCATAACATTAGGGGGTGTCAATCCCAAAAAAAGAATTGAGTTGGAATTATAATTGACTAATTGGTGTGCGCATCCGCAAATGACTACCAAAATCGGTTTGGCAGATTTTTGTAGCAATATGCACATGCGCACAATTGGTCAAATTCAATTTCAATTCCAACTCAATTCTTTTTTGGGATTGACAACCCCTATTGTTGCAGCTCCAATCATTGGAAATTATCAAAAAGTTATGAAACTATTGTAGGTTTAGTTATAGTACATTATGTACAGTATAGTGTAATGCTTCGAATTGAATCACGCTCGTGTTATGGGCCCAGTAAGGGGCAAGACATGAGGTGATACACTGCAAAGTGACTCAGGGTTCCCACTTTCTGGACAGTCAGGGAAATTCAGCAAGTTAATAATACATTTTACATACAGTATCTAGGTATTGGTTAACACAAAAATCAAGGCATGGAAGTCATGGAAAAGTCAGGGAAGTTGAGCATTTCATTTCTGAGGGAACCCTGTGACTCGAACATGTGACCTTTCATTCATTTTATAAGCGAATGAGCGGGCTGGGAATTGTACAGTAAATAATTTCAACTAAATTAGTAATTTGGAATTTTATACAGTTTTTGACGATGATAATTTCGCCAAAATTCCCTGGCAATATTTTCTGGGAGATTCGTTCTCCATTAATTTTCCAACATTATTTTACACTGCACCATACACAGCTGTTAGTTGACAATCTGTTTTGGCCCTAAAGAAACCAAAACTTTAATTTCGCATGGACGAGTTGGTTAGTCATCTTGACTCTATAGCGCATTTGGATTTACAGTATGTTGGCTCTAGCCTTAGGCAAAAATCTGCAAAATACAAAGGCTCCCTTGGGGGTATTTGCAGTATTTTGGAAGAAAGGACCTTGAACACTATAGGCCAGATATTGAAATTGTCGCGTTTGGAACTTTGGAGATTGGTATAACTAACCTGGGGGCGGCCATTTTTCCTCGGCGAGATCTCGCGTTATTTCAAAAGTTAAACACGTGACCAAATGGAATTCTACCTTGGGTCAAGATTCCATTTCAGCTCCAGGCAATTTTCAAGTTTTGATACACGTTTTATTTAAATTGAGCAGTTTTGAAGCGACAAAAAGAGAACACTGTGATTAATCTTTGCTTTGGGATGTTTATCAACTACGGGTGTCTTCATTTCTGCCTTATTTTTACCACGCAGTTGTGCGACATAGACCAGTGCGGACTTGTTCTGATTCAACGAGTTTACATCTTAAATTTATTTTTGACGGAATGCTGGATATTCTCTGGATTTAGGTAAGATTCACGTTGTGTTGTACCACAATGTTCCACTTATTTGGCGGACTAACTACAAACTATGATTCGGGAATTTGCAATTAGTACTGGTTAATGGCGAATCGGCCATGTTGGGAAGATAAGCGTAAATTATGATTCCAAAACTTGAAATTACGTTAATCGGAGTTTTGCGAATCCCGCCACTTATGAAAGTTATACTAATTGCATGGTAAAAGAAGTCATTAAGAAATGCCTTTCATGCTTTTCGTGACTGGTTTCACCATCTTTTTACTTCTCATTAGCATAAGTTCAAACGTGAATCTGGAGTTATTCGTAGTGTTGATCAATTGCACGTTTTGTCCTCTCACAACTTATTCACAGGGTGAACGAGATACGGTATAAACTATAATTGATTCATTCATGTGGCTCCATCATAGGCGATTTCCTAAGTTTTTTAATTGTGCTCCTCTTGTATGATCTTGATCATACCCTGGCAATGGGGTCGTCCTCCATTTTCAATAGGGAGCAATTTTCTGGCAGGATTTGCTAATATTGCCTTCCGTTGATACAGTGTGTAAAAACTTGAAATACAACTGATTAAAATGTGATAGCTTTGAGCAATCGAAAACATCGGTGGGCATGGGCGCCCGCAGGGGGGTGAAAAAGGGGCATTCCCCCCCTTCCCTCTTGAAAATAAAATTAACATGGGAGGTATGGGTAAAAATATGGATTTATATATTATTTATCTATATATATACATGGGTTTGCCCAGGAAAATTTTGTCCCTGCGGGCGCCCATGGGGGTGGGTCCTTTTAGTGGAGGTCACTATTGCGCGATTAGGGCGGAGTTGTTTTATAAAAGTGCCCTAAGCACTGTTTTGCCAGAAGGTAATGTGGAAGGTGAGGTCATATCAATGCCCAGATTTATGAACCTTGGGCTGAGTACTGCATGCTGGTCACGATCATTTTAGCAAATGGAAGAATTTGCTTTGAGGGATGCACAGCCATGACTATGTTTGTCTACGCGAAATGCATAACTACAATTAAATGGCGTCAAGATATGCGCTTTGAGAAATAGATGATGCATTTCAAGACCTCATCGCCATCTATGACGCAGGCAGCTAACATTAGAACAAAACTGCTGGTTAGTAGTTGCACAAGAGAAGCGCGAAGGACCTGGTCCTTATGGCTGCTTTGCAGGTCAAAAACTTTTTTGAGGACAATTGCGTAAAATTACAGTGTATCAGAGTAAACGAGAGTAAAATCATCAACATGTGACGCAAAAGTCCAATAGATAATGAAGTTTCAGCATGGTAATAGCGCCATCTATTGATTGGCAGCACTGGTTTCGAAATTCCCGCGTGTACAATATTAAATGCGCGCGAATATTTGACTTTTATACTAAACTTTTGCTGACCAGTAAATTATATTCGTATCCATATACTGTAATTTTTTTCGAATAACGAGACTGGGTATTTTACAAGCATTTTATTAAACTTCGTTTGTCAAAAATTTAATATTTCAAGTATTTTTTCGACATGTTGCAAATAAGGAAAAATAAAAAGATATCGGTAGAAATAACAAAGTAGGAAGAGGAGAAAATGTCGATAAGTGAGTGCTTTTTAGCATAGGAGACCATCAAAATACTGAATGAATTAACTTAGTTCAATATTTACAACATAAAAAGATTCACACGAACTTAAATCACTTAACAAATGTTCATAACATCTTCCTGTGCCCATACTTTTTTAAAACTAACCCATTGACGTATGTAATTAATAAGGCTGTTATTTACAATCCATATCTAATATTTTATATAGACGCTTACCGCAATTCTAATTCAGCATTAAATATGGATTGCCATTACAAGCCCAAGCCGTAATGCCACTTCAAATCAAAATGCATGCGTTTTCGTGCTTTTAATATCTGCTTCCCACCCACAAATTAAAAAAACAATTGTGACCCATTATTGACAGATGCAGTTCAAATTAATGCACGAAGACAGTAACGCTCAGTTAAATAATTGCAAGGCTGAAAAAATCTGCCAATGAAAAGATAGGCTCAGAACCAATCTTCTCATTAGCTACTTAATCAATTTATAAATACAAATAAAATATTTGCAGGGAACCGTCTAGCCAAAAATATCTGAAATTCGTGAATAGTCGGGAATAATTAAAATTAAATTAATAGTACAAGCTTATTACTTTGAGAAAAAAGTATTGAACGTGGCGAGTTTTAATTGGAGTCTTGCGAATTTGATTCATTCACTGAGTTGTCTCATGAAACAAAAAAAAGGAATAAGCTAATAATTGAATTGGAAAGTCTGATTCAATCTCATTCAAACGTTTTGGAGATGGGACCCTGAAAAATTAGGTCTCTTGGTCTCTTAATTTCGCTACCAGTACATCTTGTCAAGTTAAAGCCATCATCCGATTCTTTCAAAACACCTTCGCCCAAATCTGATTCATTTAAGAAAATTTTATATTCTTTACAAAGGGCAAATAAATTACTACACCATGCTCTGTTAATTTGAGATTTGAAATCCTTTTACCTAGCAAAAGTAATAAAGTTGCCAGATAAAACCTGTTTTAACCACAATTAACTTGGAAGGATAATGAAGCAGTACTACCACACTGTAGTAGACTTTAATTTGATTTTAGCTAAATGTTGATGGGGTTTCCACACGGGCCTATTAAAACTTAATTATACAAAATATACATTCATTTTTAATTCATTGTTTTATCAGAACTGTAACCCTTTCCAGCGTAATTATTCAGATGGATCACTAATGCATTCTATGACATGGACTGGAAAGGGTTAATTCGGCCTTCATGCCACTAAATCATGAATTTGATTAAGCTTTAATCTGAGAACGATCTAGTACTATTCTCCAGCTTGCCTATGTTCCAAATTGTTTTGCTCGCTACCCAAACACTGAATTAAAAATATTTCAATAATCACTATCGCACAGTTTCTAGTTCGCCGAGTTAAAAACATAAAAATAAACGTATTGCAAAACAAAAATAATGAATTACTGAAGTGACTGAAGGGAAAAGAAAGAAAATTGGCTATAATAGTAGTCGATATAATACTAACAATAACAGTATGAAAAACGTATTAAGGTTATTTAATTTAATTTTGTTTTTCATCACGATAATGCAGAAACAAGCTCGTGAATCGATTTTTTTTAAGAAATGGCTTGACACGTAGCCGTACAAGTTCTTGGTGAGGTGGGCAGTGAGGGATGGGATGAAGGGAGGAAGCATGATACGACTCGTTAAAAAAATTCAGAAAATGTCCCCCACCATCAATGTGCATTTTCTAGATCATTCGATAACTAAGCTTTCTTTAGACGATTTTTTTTATTTTTAGAAAAAAAAATTATTCTACAAGTTATTTGAAAGTTTATCATCAAATAACAATCGTTTTGCAGCAGTTTCTTTCTGATGAAGGTTTCCGAGGACTTTGTATTTATATATTTATAGATAGATATATATACTTTATATGGTTGCAAATGTACAATGAAGCCGCACAGGTACGCTTTAGAGTGTGTTGGTGTATGTGTGTTTATATATAAATTTTCTATGTACAGTTGATTTCTGAATCCAACGCAACCCCAACAGGAAAGTTCTGCTCAAATTTTGTTATCGTACAAAACGCTCGTTCTTGCCGACGCAATTGTTGCTGCACAGGATGCAGTGCCCTCGCATGGCTGTCAGGCAACCCACGATTTTGATTGCCTGAATCATATTTGCAGCATGTGGCTAAATACATGTCATTTTTATAAGCTTTCATGGCTTATTTTTTGGTTCTCACAAAACATGCAGTACTCCACGGTACACAATGGCTACTTCTTTTTCTGGAACAGGGTGTCACTAAGGTGAAATGCAGAGGGTGCAGATTCCATCTTCGAACACGACCCGCGCTTTTTCCCAACTTTGCTTATTCCACGTCGCACAAACTTCGGGCACTCTGGTCTCGGCGGTTGCATTCTTGGGCCAATGCGGGCGGGGTTTCTGTTTCACAGCAGACTCCATGCAGTGATGGAAAGATGCGAGAGCACCCAGAGGCACGTACTGAAGTTTGTGAAGTAACTAATTCCTAATGTCTCGCTAAATTCTGCGTTATTTTAAGAAAGCTTTGTACAGCGTTACAGAACGACTCGTGTCCCGCTCTTGCTCCATTAGATACACCAGATCCCTGAGATTTACTCTTTTCACTCTTGGGCGTGACATCTGAAAAACAATCACATTCATAGTCAAATTACTGAAGCTTTCGAAAGGCTCGCATTTTGGCACATGCAATTCTCACCTGTAGCCTCTGCGATGACACGTTTAGATTGCTTGTCCCAGATGAAGAGCTACTCGAACTTGCCTGCGTAAAATCACGAAGAAAAACTTAGATCAGACAAGACTCACATGAATAAATATGCCTCACATTTGCCCACTTAAGCAGTGGACAAATGCATTTCCTACATACCTGTTGCCCATTTGATCCTCCAGCTTGTGAATCTGCTTTGAATTTCTTTCTGGGGCCAATAGCTAAAAGTGCCGTCATGTTGGCTTCCCTCTGCCTCATTTCTTCTAATTCTGCTCGTTGCATCTAATCAAAACAAAGAAATTTAAAGGTTTTAAGTTTAGTTCAAGAATACGTGTTTAACGAGTTATTCAGTTGCATATTATTGTGGCTAATACACACTTCTTTTGCTTTCTGTTTCAACTTTAATTGTTCTGGGTCTTCGAGTTTCGACCTGCTTTTAGCTGCTCGTAGTAACAATTCTCGCTCTTGCTCTTCGTGCCTCTTCTTTTCCAGCCTGTCCAATTCTTCCAAGAATTTCAATTGACCTTTCACATCTTGGCTTACTTCATGCCTTGGATCACTCTTCAGAGGAGAGGAAAAGTGATAAAAGTTGACAACAATTCTCTATAGTCAAACACTGGCCCTTTTTTGGGTGATTTTGGATAATGTTTCATGCCAAACTAACCTTAACTATATCCAATCTGTGCTCTGCAATTACGCCTAGCTTTGCCACAATATCTTTCAGTCGTTCTTGAGCAGCATGGCTAATAATGGCTGTTACTTCCAAGGATGGCTCATCCAAGCCATATTTCGTGGCTAAGGAACATTGCTGATTAGGCATCTCTTTGCATGGATTTCTCATTGTTGATCATAGTCACAATTTTTGCTTTACCTATGCTACGTATCCTTCGTTGAAGGGGCCCTGTGAACAGGAAGTTCTCATCCTTACAAGACCTAATCTGAGTCCCCACAAACTCCGCATTCTGAGCCAATATACGTGCAGTTTCCTCCACCAGATTAACTCCTCCCATGGCAGCGACATCATTGATGTCATCATCGTCTCTGTAAGATTGAAATTCAAGAAAAAAATTGATTAGTTTGACCACATGTGCAAAGATTTTTCATGCTTAATTACTGCAATTCAACTGACTTCAAAGTAGATGAGTAGATCCGTTTTTCCTTTTCTTTTACCAACGATGCTGCTGTAGTGGCAGTGGTAGCTGCTGTTAAAGCTGAAGCAATCGGGACTGCTCCCCGGGCACCGACACTCTTTGAACCCATTGCTGTCCGAGGCGCTTGTGTCATTGCTGGCCTCTGCACACCGGCCACTAGGCCAGGATGATAGGCTAGATTAGCCGACGTATGAACGATTGGCCGCACTGCACTGGCAGCCATCAAGACGTTATTTGCTTGGGTTACTTGGTGCATCAACGGTGATGCGAACCTCTGATTGGGCTAAATGGCAAGTAAAAAAATTTAAATGAGAAGTCTGTACACTATTTGAAGAGCTGTTGTTACACTTTCATTTTGCCTAGCTTTTCAAGTGAATAAGACCTGAGTCGTATTTTTTTCACTAACAGGGCCTTCCTATAAAAACTAACATGAAATCCAAACCTAACATTATTTACATTATTTTTACTTCACTGCTATTCCTTATTTGGACAGGTTAAATTTAAAATTGTAGGCGAACATTGGAATTTTATTTCTCTAATGCCAGCTCTTACGGCAGATGTTTCCCTCTTTCATGCAGGTTTTATAGAAGGTTCCAATGTGGTTAATGTTAAAAATTTAATTACGTGAATAATTTCGCAACAATTTGAACTTAGTTACAATAAGACTTCCTTGGTCATTACACTTAGCAGCATCCCTTTCTATTTCTTGCAATAAATGTAACAACCAATCCAAAACCAGTAAATTAAGAGAGAAAACCAGCCCTCAGCACTTACGACAACTAATCTTTGTGCATGGGCTGCTGCAGCTAAGTCACTGTTGATATTCAGATGAGAAACACTAGTTACTGAGCTAGAGGATGGAGCTGCAAGTAACCTGACCTGCGATGCTTGCTGCGTTAGCGTAGGTCTGGATGCCGGAGCCAGCTGGATCTGAGGGATTACGGTGGGTGTCGGAGGTAACGTCGCAACTTCGATTGGGGGTGGACGCACTCCGTCGATACTCAGTTCCTTTGTCGTTAGCGAGTGTCGCAAGTATGGCAAACTTTTCTGAAATAAAAAGAAAAAACGTACATGCAGATCTCCAGTAGGCTACTAAACAATAATCCATCAAAATTTTCATATCTGTGCCTGTAGTGAAGGAATTTATCCTTACTTTTAGAAAAGGAATGAGACAGGGCTGGGGCGACGAATTTAATTCTCGTTGTAGCTGGTTTGTAAAATCTTCCGGAGGAACTACTCCATCCTGCGCAATAAAGTTTTAAACTGTCACATGCTATTGCAAGGATGCACTAAACTGAACCAAACTAACGATTAACTACTACATCCAAGTGCCAAGATACTTTGCTTGACAAACATTCTCACAATGAGACCCTGTATGAGATTTTTTACATTGGTGGCCACTTGCTCTGGTTGGTCATTTGCCAAGCGTAATAAGGTCGAAAGGAAATTTTTACACTTCTTTTTTGCCGTATCAGGAGACATCTGAAATGAGAAAATGGTGGAAAGGCATGTCAATAACTTACTCCTGCAAAATCGTGATGTGCATCTGAGCAGATTTTGGTGCCCAAAATTGACCGTTGTATCAACTGATGACGCACCTGTGGTGCAGTGGAACTCTGAATGGCTCCTCCCACTGCTGTCGAACCAGCTCCAGTTGAAGCTATTGAGGAAACTAAAGTGGGTGTCGGTGCAGTGTTGGCAATAACAGTGGCTGGGGATTGGGCAACAGAAATGGCTACTGTGTGTGGCTGAGTGGCAGGCTGGACGGCAACAACAGGACTCCCCTTGAAATTAGCAAATTATTAACATTTAAGGTCTGAGCAGATTTGGATAATTGAAACGAACAGAGAACACAATGCAGCGAGAGCTTTGTGATGCGTTCATAATATGGGAAATAATAGACTTTTGAACAAGTAAACCAAACAGGGATATACTTGTCACCTTTTCATTGGCTTTACAGGCACATTAAGAAAAATCTTAATAGGTGACAAAATGTAGCATTTCTTGGACCAAACAAAACGTTTAAAATATGCATAAGCTAAACGAGGATTTTTAAATTTTGGATAATTTGTAAATTTGTCTTGCCACTTATGACTTAACATAACCAAAGAGCTTTAATTACTCATGTACTGTCATTACAAGATGGAGGGTCTGGGACTGTATAATTCCTTTGCATTACAAATGAGACAAACATGGACTTGTTGCTTTTTCATTCATTTCAACTCTCGAAGGTTGGGAACTTCAGATGTACATAAGACCATTTGGTCAAGCTAATTAGACTGAGCAACTCACTCTGACACCCACATGGTGCACTACTGAAGGCGAAGCAACTGTATGTGTTGAGGTATGTGAAATGGGAGAAGAGCTAATCATGCTGACAGGAGGCTGCTGTGCTGCCTGCAGGACAGTGTGAACCATCTGTGGCGCTTGCTGTGATTATAAACGGAAAACGAATTACAAATCCCCGAAAGTTGTGCTTTGTAAAAATGAGCACTACCATTCCTCTGTGCCTTGCACCAGTTCTTTACAAGCATGTCTGGAACACGTGTGCAAACACCCAAGCATGAAATAAAACATGCTGCCTTACCTGTTGCATTTTCACGTGTTGATTTGCATGGGATGTGGGAAGAGTCACGGTTAACTGTTGCGACGTTAGACCACGAACGGGCGCAGGCACACCAGACTGCAAAAATATGAGTTTAAAGCGCCTGCTTCAAGAGTGAAATTAACAAATTTCACATGCCGCATCTTGCGGCTATCTACTTACTGGCATAGACTGCAGTCTGAAGGAGGGTGCACCCGGAGTACTAGGAGCCAATGCGTGACCTACGTTTACGAGCTGGTATTGCCCATTTTCGGTCTTCACTAAGAGAGTACCTCGAACCATTCCTTGTTGAAGCGTTATCATATTCTGCATTGGGAAAACGAAAGTTACTAATTGCGAATTGTGCTGAAATGCTACAATTGTAAAACATTCTTAATGCTTACACCAGGATGACCACCTTGGATGCCTGGTCTCGCACTAATAACTTGCTGTCCTGCAGCAATGCGCACGGGATTACTGATTACCACCCGGGGTGCAAGCTGCTTTTGACCAGGGTTGGGTGCACCAGCACGTATTGGATTCATGTTAACTATCTGCACGCCTTGGAGCAACTGCTGGTTAGAGACTACTTGCGTGACCATGTTGACTGGCGTGGCTTGCCCAGGCGCCGTTGTCCCGTGTCCAATAGATGTCATAGGTTGCGGGGACGATTTAGAAACTGCTATTACGGTTTGTCCAGGATGACCCTACAAAATATGTACATTATAATAAGGTGTAGTAATGCTATAAGACGTGCATGAATGCTATGCAGCTAGAGTGAATTGGAGATTCATCTTGGGTATCTATTTTCATGGCATGATTACTAGCTTCGTGACCAGCGAAATGTCAAAATCATAAAATTGGTGATAATTTCCATTACTATTACAGAAGAAATTAATTCGGTAGCTTACTTGTATAGTTTGTTGCTGATTCTGCGCTTGGGGCTGTTGATGTTGCGAAGTGGGAACCGCCAACGGTTGCTGTCGAGATGCGATGTTTGCCAAGTTTTGCATTGCACCGATGCCAGTTAAATTCGCATTCGGTGCAGTCGTCACTGGGATTGCATTAATAGGTTTGGCAGACACTGCCTTTGATCCAGTCACTGTGGTGCCTATAAGAGTAGCCTTTGGGGCCGAGAGGGCAGCAGCAATCGCGCTACTACTGTTGGCATTACCATTTGGAATGGTGGCAGTCCTCTGTAGCACATTGGCCGAATTGGGGGGTACACTCACTGTCTGATACTGAAAAAACAAAAAGACTTAGTTTAGTATTTTCAATTCCAACATAACAGTGCTAGTGTGTGGTTGTGTGCCCATATTTTCTACAAATTTTACTCGCATTCAAATGTAGGCAAAGATGCAGATATTGAATGTCAAAAACTTTGTTTTTTTGTAATGGGGGAGGCTTTCTGTAAAATAACGAGACAAGGCTCACGATGGAAGTATTCAACTGTTGTACCATGGGAAGCTGTATGGGTCTCCAATAAAACTGTTAAACATACACCCTCAATTATTCACGGATAATAAGGAAACTTAAGATCCTTGGAAATCAAACCGTAAGACTGAGGACATACCAAACCAAAATCTAGTATTACAAATTAGATAATTGGTGAAAACCGCGATGCCGTATGATGGTTTTCCCATTCGGTAAGGGAAAACGAGCTTAAAACTAGGTAATATTTACCGTGTTCTCACAATCCACTGCAGAAACCATCAAAGCAGTCGGTTCACCTATTTAATTTCCAACGTGAAAAGGCACCACGTTTATCTACCAGGTGTTTTAATTATCACGTTTTTCCTTGGTATGTCCTCAGCATTACTAATCTATCTATATTTGCACGTCGTGCTTAGTGCATGCGATACCTCCAAAAAGTAACTGTCAAAAGTAAAGCCACGTTCTCACGACTCAACTTTTAATGTTCAGATATCACTGATCAACAAAAGCTGTGCTCGAAATGCTAAATTTCTGTTCAGACAGTTCGACAAAAATGAAATCAACTTACCATTGAAGATGTCGTCGAGCACAATTATGCGTACTGTTTTTACGAAATTAGCACAAAATGGAACGTGAAAAAGGAATGGAACACGATTCGTGCGCGTGCGATTTTACAATTTTGTCTGTTCACGTGCTTTGAATGGAATGATTTGAAAGTTATTGAAAGACCAGAAGTGGAAGGGTGTCCAACTTCAGTCGCTTCAACAAATAGTTGATCAACTCTGGTCGAAGTATGTGGAAAGAGTACTATCACGTTTCAACTAACTTTCAACAGAAAATTAAACGCCAAAAGTTGAACCGTGTTTATGTAGCTTTACATAATTGGCAGGGCAACTTTCATGACAACAACTGACAAATGGCAAAGTTGCTCAAGTTTATCAGCAAACTTGTTTATATACAGGAGCTTTAATGTCGTTGCATTTGTGCTTGACAGCTTCCCAATGCATTGCTGGTTTATAAACTTAAGTTCAGACAGCGCACCACTGTGTGAACCTGCAAGCGCCTCAGCATTCGTACGCGTCTGCCTAGTTATATTCTTACAAACTACTTCCAAAATAACCATCTAATTTCATTTCCAAAAAGTCCCCCGAATCGCACAATGTAATTAAAAAAAAACGATATGCTTTCATCGAATGGGGTTGACTGGGTTTAAATAACTCGCGTTTGGCGAGGGAACCGGAAATGGAAATCTGGCTTGGGTCAGACGCCTCATTCCTCCCGCCTGTCCAGGTACAGGTAAACCATCTTCGAAGAATGCTCGGGGAGAAAAGCATCTTCGGAAAAACATCCAGCTTTCGGACCCATGATCGAAAGGGGTGCAGCAACTTTTTGCCCACTTCTGGCGAAATTCAAAAGTGGCCGAACCGTGGTGCTTTGACCGCCGTTTCTAGGGTCGCTGGTGGCTGGGGAAGCGTACTGATACCCAGCGCGGGAAGTACACACTATGAACGGGGTTGCAGAGCTGGTTTCACCGTGGATTTCTCCGGGTTTTCAATCAAGCAGATTGCCGAGAAACCGTAGGATTCTGGCCGTTGTGCGAGCGTAAATGGGGGTGTCTACCTGGTTAATATATCCACTCGCAGGTAGCGCAGCTCCAGCGGGCACGGTCACCGTGTAAGCGTTAGCCTGCTGCTGCTGCACGCTGGCCGAGGCTGAGGGTAGCGAAACCAACGGCTTGGAGGACGCGTCCGAATTGTTAGCCGAACTTTGGGCCGAATTGAGGATCGTGTGTTTTTGTCCAGCCGCGGCCGCCGTTGCGTCCGAGCTCGCTTGGTGATGTATGCGGTTGACGAAGGGGTCCATGGCAGCGCTGCTGCTGTTGCTGTTGTTGACGTGGTTGTTGGTGAGCGAAAGGTCCTGACTAGTTTCATGAATGGTCGGCGACGCTAACTGCGACTCCAGCGAGCCCACTAAGGCACTAACGGCGGATTCGTCGACATCAGAACTAAGCATATCTTCTAGGGACTTGGTCGACGCCATTTTCGACCACTAAGGAAAAATGAAACGCGCTTGCGCTGCTTCATTGTAGAGAATTGTGGGAAAAAGGCGAAATCGACGAAACGCTCGCCCTCCTGCGGGTCACGTGGCTTGCCGACCCTGGCGCCAACTAGCGGGAAGCTCGTTCGTTCCGGTTTTTTTTTTTGTTCTGTTTGCTTTTCCCTAATTGACGTTAGGCTTCGGCTTTTTTCGTTGCGGTTACCACGACCACGTGTTAACATGAGGTGGTTAGGGGAGATTGCGAATTTGCGATCAACGCGAGCTTATATACTAGTTCCATGTGCTGATCCAGGCTCTGGCTGATCGGTTTTATAGGGTTTGAATATTAGCGAATTCACGCGCGCGGGTCAAGCGGTCAACTAACCCACGATGACGTGCGTTGACCTGTTACATAATGGGATCTAACTTTTTATTTGTAGGCTGTAGGTTTTGCATATTGCAGACTGTCAGGTGTTTCTATATTATTTCCTATATTTTTGAGGTAGTCCTATATGGACCTCTATTTGGAAAAAATCTTATTTTTTTTCCTAAAAACTGCTGGGGCACAGATATTGCAGATAGGCCTACTTGCTAAATTCATCATTTGAAATCTGGTTTTTCTAAAAATACATTATGGGTCTTAATTTTCTTTTATTTGTAGGCTGTAGGTTTTGGTTCAGGGTTTCTAAATTTTTTCTTAGTTTCTGAAAAATCCTATTTTTTTTCCTAAAAAAAATTGCGGTGTTTGGTTAAAATTCATCAATTGAGATCTGCAGCGGTACTAAATTATTACTTAATAGATTTTTTATGTGGAAAAATCAATAAATACGTTTTTATGGCAAAATCAAATATCCTGCATTTTTCTCCAAGAAATTTCTATATTTTCTTTTCCTTTTTCCTATATTATTCTACTAATCTACTTCCATACTGCTTGACACCTTGATAAATTATCGCAATTTCTTCAGTAAACGGGTGGGCTGATAGTTTGTTGGTCGTTTGCAGGGTGGCCACTGGATGTTTTTTTTTTGAAAATTTTTCTGTGCACTAAACGTGTTAAGCCTATTTGACGCGCCATGAACTGGTGCAAGGCCAATAGTGCTAGATTAATGACGTCATATGTAAATAATCATGCAGGGTAGTGGGCTTTGAACAGATGTTGGAAACGTTATTCTAACAGCATACTGTATATCGTCCCGTCTTGTTTACAAACTGGATGCTTTCAGAACCACGAAGGCGAATGCGTATAAAATTGTTTTACTTTTTAAGGTTTACAAAAGAAATAGTAGGCAAACATCAACATCACACTAAACTGCACAACATTCAATGAGATTACGAATTAAGCATTCCAACAAAAATTATTTTGAAATATGTAAGTCTGCCAAGGAAGTGACCACCAAGCCATCACTCAGATCCAGGTTTTTCCCTTCCTTATCCTGCAATTAAATAAAGCCAGATTGTTAGGAAATACTCGGCATCGCTAATGTCTAGAAAACTCACAACTACGTACATTTTTGAAATCCAACATCAATTCCTTAAACACCAGGAAATCAGAAAAGGACATTAACATTTCAAACACTTCACCTTCGAGCTCCTTCCGCCTTTCACTGAAATTAGAAAATAAGACTTTTAGTAAAACTACTGTTTTCCACCATAAAAGAAATATTTCGTCGAATTGTCTGATATTTGGGGTCCCAAATACACCAGAGGTTGCTTACATTAGCTGCTTTATAAAATCTGACATTGAAAAAGTGGGCATTTGTTCAGTGAGCTCCTTTTCTAGATACTTCTCGATCAGTTCTTGCTGTTAAAAAGAAATTAAACAGCTAGTTAACTGGCATTCTATTCATTCCTGCTTACCCACGTGCATTCAACTTACATATTCATGAAATATGGTCATGTATTCCAGTTTGTTTTCTTCGGTGTTTTCAAACTCTTGGCAATATTTATTCATAAATTCCCCCTGCAACTTCTCAAATCTTGAATCTGCAATTCAAATATCAATGATTTTCCAATTATTAAAAGTTATATAGGCATGCTGTTTGAAAATATCTTGATTAGATTATCTACAGGTGATTTTATGAATGCATTCAGTCATTTGATACCTATAATAATATCTTCTATATAACCAATTGTTGTATCAAATAGGGTGTCTTGGCCGAATGTGCTGTGAAATTTAACCATACGTTAATTACTGATATCCTATGTCATATATGAAACCCTGAATCTCATGATCATAATCAACTTACCTACTCGCCAACAATTCTTCATTGCGTTCGTCTTGGGCACTCATTGTGATTATCTTTCATCCACCTATAGAAAAATAACCCCAAGATTTCACAGATTCAGCGTGTTTGGTCAGCATGAAAACTTACACTGGACCATAATGAAAACCAGTTGATGAAAACTGTCAACAAAAACAAATCACATCGGCTCTAGATTAGATTACAGTAAAATGCACTGGATGGCGCTACCTGCAACTAGGCTCTGACGTCATACTTGCTGGTTTTGCCATGCATGTATTATGGAGAGACAGGTGAATATACAATGTACTGTTCATCTACATGTAGAAAGCAATTGCTGGGAAATTGCCTTGCAATTAATTTTAACTATAATTATATTGTCCATGCAGGGTGTCCCCATTTATTTAAAACAAACACAGAATAGTAAATAAAAGGTTACCTAAGCTTAGAATGATGTGCTATAGAGCCAGCCACAAAAATAATTAATCCAATGCACTCCATTTTATATACATGTACCATGCATCTTGTATTTTTATTAATTTTCAAGCTTGGCAAGCATACTAAACCGATAAAGGTGAGGTACTTCTCGACTAACCCTATCAGTGTCTATCTACAGTATGTAATTTTGACCAGTGTGTCAAGAATATGTAATAAAACGATGTCATTGAAACATTTTTCCATTACTGATTAATTTCTGAAGGCTGCATACTAATTCTAAAAAGCTAACGGTGATATTATGAATTGTTGTACAATGACACCCTCTGAAAATACAGAAGCCATAGTTTTCTTTGGTAAACAGGAATGCAAATATTTATTGAAGATTTCTTGAAAATCAACATCGGTTGGACATCTTAAAAACGATGCTTACACACGATGGATGTTTGTATAGTTAACAAAAAAAATTAGTATCGATAATGATCTGGTTTGTACGGTCCATTTACAGGTATGTCTGTATATTCCGATTGAGCAGGTGTCAATTTGGTCAATCGCACACCCAAATGCTCC
Organism: Kryphioiulus occultus; assembly: GCA_034687865.1. Classification (NCBI taxonomy): domain Eukaryota; kingdom Metazoa; phylum Arthropoda; class Diplopoda; order Julida; family Julidae; genus Kryphioiulus; species Kryphioiulus occultus. The sequence goes on along the minus strand of JAQGAF010000501.1, from coordinate 32,555 downwards.
AGGTGAAGAGCAGCCACTTCTTCATCCAACTGAAAAAACAAAGACGTTTAATGTTAAACACCGCATGAAGTGATCAAATTACTAGTACCAAGGCCTGCATCATTTTTACCTTCTTTGGTAGAAAATGTACTCCAACTTTATATTCTCCAGGCTTAGTCCACAATTCAATTTGTGCTAGAACTTGATTAGTAAACGAAGTGCTCATTACGAAACTGGGATGACCATGAGCACAGCCCAAGTTCACCAAACGACCTTCAGCTAGGACAATTATGTGCCTGCCATTCGAAAGCCTGTAACGATCGACTTGGGGCTGAATATTCACTTTTTCAGCACAGTTCTTTTCGAGCCATGCGACGTCAATCTCATAGTCAAAATGTCCAATGTTACAGACGATGGCATCATTTCTCATCTTTTCAAAATGGTTGCAATTAATGACCTAAGAATAAAATAAATTTGCATCAACAGCTAGCAACTTGAAAGATTAATGCAAGACCATAAGTAGTGATTGTATAGTACATTTTTACATCCGGTTGCAGTAACAAAAATCTGGCCAGTTGCTGCAATGTCTTCCATGGTACAAACTTCATATCCTGAAATAATAATTGAGCATCATGCATTAAATAAGTAACAGTTTAAGGGTCAGTTGCTGATACAGTTCAGGACTATATCAGCAATGGTGTCACACTGAATGCTCGATGGATACAAAGCAAGAATTTACAGTTGCATAAGATACATCACAAAAAATACTAACCTTCCATGGCTGCTTGAAGAGCATTGATTGGATCAATTTCAGTGATAAGAACTCTTGACCCAAAAGCTTTGAGAGCCTGGGCACAGCCTTTTCCTACATCGCCAAAGCCACACACAACTGCGACCTTTCCAGCTAACATAACATCAGTGGCACGCTTGATCCCATCTACTAAAGATTCACGGCACCCATACAGATTATCAAATTTGCTCTGAAAACATAATTCAAATGTTTGTAATTAAGAGTAATGTGCATGTGATTGAATTGTCAATATTCCTCGGACTCCCAAATATACAGGGCTCCCATTCTAGGAAAAAAAATTTGGGATTTTACTCGTGAATGAGTAATTTAAAGTGGATTTGTCACATCCATAGATAATCGGAAGCCTAGCCTAGTTTACAACATGGACCTACTTTTGTAACAGAATCATTGACGTTAATGGCAGGCACTTTGAGACGCCCTTCACTGAATCTTTTGTACAGAATGTGGACCCCAGTCGTAGTCTCTTCAGAGATTCCACGGATTCCTTCCATCAATTCTGGATACTTGTCATGAACTAGGTTGGTCAAATCGCCTCCATCATCCAAGATCATGTTCAGTGGTTTTCCATCGGGAAAAATCAAGGTCTGCTCTATGCACCACAGATATTCTTCATCGGTTTCGCCTTTCCAAGCATATACGGGGACTCCTCTATCAGCAATTGCAGCAGCAGCATGGTCGACAGTTGAGAAGATGTTGCAACTAGACCACTGGACCTTGAACCATGAAACCAAGGATTTATTAAAAAAAATGATTACGAAGGCTTTTAATTTCACGCGTAATGAGGTTGGAACGTACTTCAGCTCCCAATTCCAACAGGGTTTCAATCAGCACAGCAGTTTGGACAGTCATGTGCAAACACCCAGCTATTCTCGTTCCTTTCAGAATCTTGGATGGACCGTATTTTTCCCGCAGAGCCATTAATCCTGGCATTTCATTTTCAGCCAATGTTATAGCTTTTCTTCCAGTAGATGCCAGATTAATATCAGCTTTATGTTAACAAAAAAAAGCAATTAGGATTTTTCAAGACAACTTGTACTTTGTAATACTAGGCTACAGCTATATCAATTCTGGAGTCACCAATATGTTAAGAAATCTGTAGCACTGGCTTTTGGTGATATCAATGACAAAATTGAGAACGATTTCAATAAGGAGAAGTATTTGATAATAGATTCCAGATTATTTCTGGGAATTTTAAACCTGAAAGAAACTTCCTCGCAATAAGGAAACACTAATTCGAGCATACCTGTATATTTATTTATATAACATGTAGGCCTATATTATATTTGTATAACACATTTAAACAAATGGTGTATTTATCGAAAAAAAAAAAACAAGAGAAAGTTCCCAAGTTCTTTTTCTCCTGCACTTTACACTGGCTAAAGCGCAGTTCAGTGGCACCTACTGCAAAAAAGGACCCTGGATGGCCTTTAGGGATCTTTCTTGTTATCTGCCCCACCATCTGACCTGACCTTGCCTAACATATGGGCAGATAACAGGAAAGGTCAGTCTTTAGTTTAGCATCTGGGGACGTGTTATTAGTTTCTATTGATCAACCATCTAATACATTCAGGCATATTAAACTTCTGAGTCATCAACGTGTCCCAATTATTTGGTAAACAGGTGATGTTTATACAGGTGTAGTTTTCCATGATCCATTATATAATTAAGTATAATTATTTCTTTCCCTCTTTAATTGGTATAATTTGCACAAAACGTCTTTTCCTGGAGAAATGCTCTAATTTCATGCTTTTTTTTGTTTTTAATATATAGTTTGACAAATTCCATTTTTTACTTTTACGTGGCATCTACTACAAAAAAGGACCCTTGAGGGCCTTTTGGGATATTTCTTGTTATCTGCCCCACCATCTGACCTGACCGGACCTTACCTAACCTAACCCAAGGGCAACAGGCAAGGTCAATCTTTAGCTTAGCATCTGGATACGTGTTACTAGTTTCTATTGTTCAACCATATAATACATTCAGGAATATAAAACTTCTGAGTTATCCGTGTCCCAATTATTTGGTTAACAGGTGGTGTTTATACAGGTACAGTTTTCCATGATCCATATTATACAATTATTTTAATTATTTCTTTCCCTCTTTAATAGGTATAATTTACCTAATAATTTTCCCAAAACGTTTTTTCCTGGAGAAATGCTCTAATATAATATATATATTTTTGTTTTATATAAAGTTTGACAAATTCAATGTTTTACTTTGTTCTCATGCTACAGAAGAAATGCATTGTGCCAGATTCGAACTACAAAACCGATTGTTGCTCAAAACATGCACTGACATTCAAATAAACTGTTTTCTCACCAACTTTGTACGGCGGTTTCTGCCCAGATGGCTTAGAAGCAGTGGTGGAGGCTGCAGAATTACTCATCTTTTATCCAATAATCCAAATGATGCTTTCAAGAGAAGATGCTTCCAAGCCAGAGGACTTTTCGAAAGAGAGAGATCCACACGCTAGCATTCGTTTATATCACTTTTCAAAAGCGCGTATGCCGTGATGCCAAATCCCCCCTACGACCTACTTTCACTAACGAAAACCTAGCATTAAAATGATTTACATTACTTGAAATTGATGCAATCATTGATGATATTTAAAACTGCTTAATTTACGCACACAGCAATACGTATAGTTATTTTACTAATGAATCTTTCTTACTTGCGATTGATTTTATATTGGCGAAGTTTATCTATTCCCCTATATAAGCAGGAAAATCCCCTCCAAGCAGCAACATTGCGTTTGACGTCATAGACGTGATCATTTCTATTGGCCGATCGCTCGTCAATTTTTCTTTAAATCCCGCCTTTGACATCTGGGATACACCATTAGCTGTTTTGGATGTCAATCTCTGCTAAGTACCGCCTATTTCGTCATGTGGGAGGTTCGTCTGTTGCGCAAGAGATAGCAGACATTTTCGGTCACAAGGCTTAAAAAGTGGGAGGTTTCGGCTGTTTCTGAAATTCGGGTCTCATTTTTTACTTTTCGACTTAAAATGACGACTGATTTTGCCTTCAATATCTCCTCCGGTTACTTGGAAGGTTTGGTGCGTGGCTTTAAAATCGGGATCCTCAAACACCAAGACTACTTGAATCTTGTTCAGTGCGAAACATTAGATGGTAAGTAAGCCTACCGGTGCTAGGTTCAGTATGTCTGAGATGGAAAGCTGGTTTTTTCTGGTTTACATGTATTTTTGCAAATGGTGAATTTGAATACCAATTAGCAGGACAATCTATTAGATGGCTGGAATCTTTAAAGATGAAGTTTTTTTTTCATTGGTTTATCGTCCTGTCTTTACTTTTACAAAAAGCTTTTCGCTAACCTCTTTTTATGTGATAAGCTGAGGTGATAATGTGATTGGGCTCAAAACCAGTTGGGTTTGTTGCAATGCTTCGATTGTGAAATCGGGTATAGTTGGTACTGATTGTGATTATATTGGCAGCCAGCCATGGAGGATCACAGTTGAGCATTTGAACATTGCGCATTTTCATGATAGGCCTTACCTGTTCAGGCATCAGTTGACTGTTTATTGAATAACTTTCGTTGCTAGTCGTAAAATATTGGAAGTTGTTTTGCAAAGATGAATGCACAGAAGTTCACTAGTGAATGAGATGCACAAGCATTTAAGATTAGATTGCTGCGCTGAAATATTATACTTGTACATGTATCTTACTACTGTTGCAAATTGTAAATTGTTGCTCTTATTTGTAGATTTGAAACTGCATTTGCAGAGTACCGATTATGGCAATTTTTTGGCAAATGAACCAAGTCCTCTCTCTGTATCTGTCATCGATGACAAGCTACGCGAAAAGCTTGTCATCGAATTTCAGCACATACGGAACCATGCCGTGGAACCCTTGGCAACTTTTCTAGACTTTATCACGTTAGTTGTCTTTTTACAATCCTTCGACTTTTTTTCTCTTAATCTTTCAATGATATTTTTTAAATATTTCTGCTTCTTCTTGTAGGTACAGCTATATGATTGACAATATTATTTTGCTCATCACTGGAACCCTCCACCAACGCCCCATTTCTGAACTGATACCGAAATGCCATCCTTTGGGCAGTTTTGAACAGATGGAAGCGATCCATGTTGCTTCCACCCCGGCGGACCTGTACAATGCAGTTTTGGTTGACACTCCTTTGGGTGAGTGACGGAAATTTTGAAAATAAATTGGAATTCTCTTGTATTCTAATTTAATGATTAATGCATTTTATTCTATTATTTAGCATCTTTCTTTGTCGATTGCATATCTGAGCAAGATTTAGATGAAATGAATGTTGAGCTGATAAGAAATACACTGTACAAGGTGCATATTACCTTCTATTTTTATCGACTTTTCCAGATTTTTTTCACATTTGCTAATTATAAATTCGTTTAAAATCGTTTTTAGTCTTACTTGGAATCCTTCTACAAATTTTGCAAGGAATTGGGTGGCACAACGGCAAATGTTATGTGCGAAATATTGGAGGTAATTATAACTTAATCTGGAAATGACTGACATGTCAGTTTTTATAACATTATTTTAATGCGTAACCTTCTGTTTGTTGACAATACCGAGAGATCAAGCAAAATGTCTTTATTATAGTTCGAAGCTGATCGCCGGGCTTTCATAATTACCATAAATTCATTTGGTACTGAACTGTCAAAGGACGAAAGAGCTAAGCTCTATCCCCACTGTGGCAAGTTGTACCCTGATGGATTGGCTGCACTAATGCGAGCTGAGGAATATGAACAAGTCAAGGCCGTGGCTGAATATTATGCCGTAAGTAAAATTAATTTTGGTTTTCAATAAAGAATTTTAATGTATTAGAGTAAAATAAACATAACTCGCATGAAATATTTCAGGAATACAAAGCTCTGTTTGATGGTGCTGGGAATAATCCTGGTGAAAAAACGCTTGAAGACAAGTTTTTTGAACATGAAGTAAGCAGTTTGCTTCGTCATTATGATGTCATTATGTGGAAACATGCACTCATTATTATTTTTGATGTTCTTACAGGTGAAGTTGAATGTCAATGCTTTTATGCAACAATTCCATTTTGGAGTTTTCTACGCATACGTCAAACTTAAGGAACAAGAATGCCGCAATATCGTCTGGATTTCTGAATGTGTTGCTCAACGACAAAGATCGAAAATCGACAATTACATTCCCATCATCTAAATGAAATTTTGAATCCTTATTGCTTCCTTGAGGGAAATTTCATAAGTGATAAAATTGCAAGGCCCAATGCTGATCTATTTTCACGAACTACTATTTTAGGAAACATTTTATCTTTTGGTTGAACGTTAGAGAAAATGCAAAAGCATATCGGGTTAAGAAAATACCTTTCTTAATACATTACTGCTCTCTGATAATTTTAAGGGTTTTCAATTTGTTGGTTATCAATTTGTTAATGACCACCCGCCAGCTGTCTGATGGACTTAGTTATTTCATCGTCATCGGCACAAAAAATTAACCCAGAGGTTTGAACATTCCAACCTTAACAACTTGTCCAAAGTAGACATTTCAGATTTGATTATCAGTATTTATTAGTGGCATTGAAATACATTATACATGTGTGGTTTTGGTGGAATATTTTAAAGAGCTAAATGTACATTTGATTGGATTGATTTCATTCTGAGGTATCTGCTAAAGAAGAATTATACTAATAGTTGTTATGTTGTATATAAATATTAATGTACACTGAAGCGATGAAACTCGATTTTTAAAAATTAATTTTAATTTTTCTAATTAATCTATTTTTATTTGAGTAGATACTCAAATTTAATTTTTATGACAGATCATGTTGTAATCTGGCAATGAGAGCGTCACAACTTTTAACTGACATAATTAATGACGGTCCCTATAAAAAATGTTTTTACAAGATTGTCATGGCAACTGCGACCACGCCTATTGCTGACGTCATCTGTATTCAATATGGCGGTAAGTGATGATCTGCTTTCTTTTGCAAAAAGTACTTGAAAATATCAATTATTGCAGTTGGAATAAACATTAGCGAAGTAAACTATTTAATCCTGAAGTTGTTGTGACCGCGATGGAAGCTTAAATGACCTAATAATCTGTTGGGAATTTCAACAATGTCAATCGCTATCTACTTTGCGTTTTGCAATTACATGTGTATTTTGGTAATTATTTTAGGCATACAGTAGATATGACCTGATTGTAATACGATTGCATTAATTTATTCAGTCTGAAGTGGAGGAAACTCTTAAAAGAATTCAGTCTCATAAAGGTGTTATTGGAACACTTATTATTAATGCAGATGGTAAGTTGGTCAAAATGTTCAACCTGTCATGCCTTATGAAGGAATCGTAATTTTCGTTTACAATATCGTAATTGCCATTTCTTAGGAGTGCCTATAAAGTCGACTTTGGATAATGCAACTACTGTTCAATATTCTGGTCTTATAAGTCAGTTGGCTGACAAAGCAAGAAGTGCTGTACGTGAAATGGACCCCACAAACGATTTGACATTTTTGCGAATACGGTCAAAGAAGCATGAAATCCTGGTTGCTCCTGGTAACGTATATTAGCAATTCTGTGTATATTTAACAATCCTGAAATGGAATGAATTTTGTGCAATCTGTTTTGAACATGTATGCCTACAAGAATTTTCACAAATCTAGATGATAAACATTTATTAATTTTTCGTTCATTCATTTTCTAGATAAGGATTACCAGCTAATAGTGATCCAGAATCCATCCGAATAATTATTAATCTTCGTTTTATAACTTATGCTTATTTTTTTTTGGGGGGGGGGGGGGATGGTCATTTTATTTTACACACGAAAATTGCTTGCTAGCACTTGATTGCTATGGATTATCTTTATGCAGTAATAAAATGTGATGTGGTATAATTTGTGATTGTTTCAAAGTTATATCCCAAACTTTTTCATGACATACATGTAACTTTATACAAATATAGAGTGTACAGAAAAGGACTTTACAACTTTGAAACAGTCTGGAAAATTATCCAGTAAACATACCAAGTGCAACTTTAAATTGTCACTGAGAATTGAAACTAGCGAGAGCGTAAAATTGTGCACAGGAACTTGCATTTTGTCAAACGCCGGAAAAAAAATGACTTATTCAATGGTGCAGAGCATGCACATTGTATGCTCTGGTTCCAATTGGCATGTTCTAACGAGGTTCTTTTTGATATCGAGTGTAAAGCATCCTTCGTTTATTCGAACCAAAGCACACAACGCGCACGCTCTGCACCCTGAAATTCGTGAAAGCCATTTTTTCTGGCGTTTGACAAAATGCGAATTCCTGCGCACAATTTTGTGGGCATACACTCATTCCCGTTTGCAGCGACATTAGTTGCTACAAAATGACACCATAGCCGATTTTGTATGCCTACTGGATAATTTACTAGACGTTTTCAAAGTTGTAAAGTCCTTTTCTGGACACCCTTGATGTACAATACAGCATTTTTTAAGATAATATTTTAAGTACATGTATGCTGGGTTGTCGATACCACGTTCTGCCTTGCGTTATTTCTGAAGATGCATCTTTGAGTTAAAAATGACTCCTATAATATTAATATTGTCAATATTCTATCCTTCCCATTTGGGGGTGTGGAGCCCGAGATTTTTGTGACACCCTATAGGGAGTAAATATTGACTCGAAGTTTGGCAAGTGGCAACACTGCAACATGGTGGAATAACCTTCTGGTAAAGCATGTATATGTCAAATTTCCTTGACTTTTACGAGTTTCTACTATAAAATAATTGATTTCGTGTATCGCGAAGTAGTAGTTATAGAAGGTAAGTTCGCTGTTCATTAATTTGCGTCTTTATCAGTAGTTCAAATTGAGTTTTATTAATTAACACGTTCACCGGTTCTGCAGACGATCATGGCTAATTTAGAAGAAATTTTGCTAAGACTCTTGGTTCCTGAAACAAAGGTTTTATTGCAAGTAAGGAAAATTGTTTATTTACTCTTGTGCATTGCAGTTTTCACTTCATTCAAGCTATACGTTTGTAAAAGTTGATTTGTTTGAAAATGCAATTAGGCCTATATTTCTGATATGCACGTGGGATATTACATGTACCAAATGTTTACCCAATGTTTGGTGCTGTCGATTTTAATTGTGTCAATGTGAATAGCAGGTAAATTTCGTAATGCAATATAGTTGACATTCTCAGCTGTCACCGTCTTATTGCTCTAATCTTCACTGTTCAGTGTATGGTCATCTTGAAATTGCTAAACTTCTCTTAGCATATTTTCGAATTTCTATAAGGGACATATCTTGATGTTATTTAAAATGTTTTTATTTCATGTTCATAACGTAGGCAACTCAAGATTTGAAAGTTGCATTTAAAGATCCTAACACAGTTGCCATCTTGTGTTCTATTTTATGCTCTTCAGCAAATTCTCAGGTAAATAAACTCAAAGCTGGAAACCATATATCTAAAGTTCTTCTTACAGCTATCAGTTGCATTGACAGAATTGACACGTTTGTTGATGATTTCGCCTAGGTTCGGCAATATGCAGCTGTTCTGTTGCGTAGAAAAATTGGCAAGAAAAGGCATTGGAATAAACTGAGTCCGGATCACCAGCAAGGGTGGGTTGTTGAATTGTTTTCCTTTCTATTTAGTTTTTGAGTTTAGTGATTTTCCAGTAGGCCTATAATGCAATTTGTGAATTGTCGAATTTTTAGGATTAAATCGAGTGTTTTGAAGTCATTGCAAGTGGAAACAGAGTAAGCAATATTCAGTATAAACATATTTGTTTTGTTTTGAATGTGAGCTTATTGCCACGCCAGGACAGTGACTTTATATTAATTGCTTGTTTGGAATTAACATAGAAAATCTGTAAAAAATGCTGTTGCACAGCTGGCAGGGGCTATTGCCAAGCTGGAACTTCCTCGGAATGGCTGGCCAGATTTGCTTCATTTTTTGCAGTCATCCATAACTAGTATGGGTGTGGACAATAGAGAGGTAGATACTTTAGAATTTGCAACTCGCAGTCTTGTTTCTAAATAGTGAACAAGAGTTCCAAACGTAGTAGAAATGCTTCAAATGCGAGTAAAATGTTGAATGTTCTGGTGCATTGTGGATGATGTTAGGATAGTAGCTCTACATGTACATGTAAATAGTAGTAGTTGTTTATAATTGCTGATTTGTTTCGAATTTCATTCGAGGTTGGGGTATATGTGCTTAGCATCGTAGCAACCTCTGCTGCTGAACAGCTACAACCACACTTGAAGGGGTTATTTACATTGTTGAGTAAAACCTTGCAAGATTCCAACTCTGCTGTTATTCCTTTTTACACCATAAAAGCATTAACTGCTTTAACTTTCATGGTTGGATCAGATGAAATGGTGAGTCCTATGACTTAAAAATATCTTTTAAAAACTGTTTGTGCTTTTTAAATATAGGTTTTCTTCGTGATATTGTGTTGCCAATGTTCCTTTTTTATGTGTCTAGCATATTTTTCAAAATGCAGTACCCAAAATTATTCAAGTCATACGACAGCTTGTTGGAATGGATGAGGTAATACTCCTAATGTAAAATATGTGCATAACTTTATGTATTGGTGTATTTTCCAATACCAGATAAGCATTGATTGATATACTGAATTTTGTTGCAGGAGAAAGCATGTGAAGCATTACAGATTTTTGACGAATTAATCGAAAGTGCTGTTGGTGTTTTGGCGCCTCATGTTAAAACTGTAGTGGAGCTGTTCCTTGAGATAGGAGGCAATTGCAATTTGGGTGATGAAATTCGTGTAAAAGCCATAACTTTGATTAGTTGGTTAACAAGTATGAAGAAAAAGGTTGGTACAATTGTATATGCTTTTTTATGTAATGTTCATTGCCTGGTTTTGGATAACTTTCGAGAAAATAAGCATTTTGATGGTGGGATCTTTTAATTCGAAGTGATTGGACGTGTGACTAACAATTTTTATCGTTATGAGATATTCAGATACATGTATAGGCAAATACGGTGGACGATTTACATGATAAATAATTATTCGGCACATAACCAAATTGTTTAAATGAAAAAATTGTCTTCCTTATTTGCAATAAGACTTTCATATTGTAGCATTTATCACAAATATTAAAATTAATCGCTTTTAAAACTGCTTGAATTTCTTTAGGCTATATTGAAGCACAAGTTGGTTTCTCCAATATTAAAAGTCCTGTTCCCAATTATGTGTACACCTCCAGCTGAAGGGGAGGATACTGATGGCGATATGCCACTGGAAGGTGCAGAGGCCAATTCACCAACATCTGTGTCTGCTCAAGTAAGGACATTATTTGGGTTATTTTCAGGCACGTTTATCTAATTTGAATATTTTGTGGAATAATGCTATTTTCAAATAGGTAATTGACATTCTAGCATTACATCTTCCACCTGAAAAACTGTTCCAACCATTGGTGAGCCATCAGTTTGGTTTTTTAAATTTCAGATAGACAACTAGCTTACATGAAAAGTCACTTATTTATGCAACTATCTTCTGTTTGTAGATGCAGTTCGTAGAGCTTGCATTGGCCAGTAATGACCCTTATTATCACAAAGCTGCTTATATTGCCCTTGCTGTGACAGCTGAAGGATGTGCGGATTATATACGGAATAAGTAATAGTTTAACTTAATAACTTTTAATCTGTGTTTTTTTCTCAAGTTTAATCTACATGTTTCTCATTTTAGATATTTGCAAAATTATATTCAATGTACGTGCAAGGGTATTGGCAATCCACAACCAGTTGTACGCAATGCAGCTCTTTTTGCGCTAGGCCAGTTTTCTGAACATTTACAGGTGAGTTAATATTGGTTAGTCTAACAATATTTTGGCAAACTTGATTCGCCTCCATAAAAATCTGCAAATTTAATTTTTCGGAATATTTTTTAGCCAGAAATCGCGAGATATGCCGTTGATATTCTTCCCTTGTTATTTGAGTGCTTGAAGCAAACCTGTGTTCAATTGCAAGATGGCAAAAAAGATCCACCGAGCATGTCGAAAATATTTTATGCTATCGAAAATTTCTGCGAAAGCCTAGGTAAAATATGAATTTAACTAAATTACTCGTAATTATCATATTCTTATGGGAATACATTGGTAAAGCCAAATTAAATATTGGAATGCTGCTTCTTAGGGGAAGGACTAACACCTTATGTCCCAGCTATAATGGAACAACTGGTCGCTGCTTTAAATTCGTCTTCTATTCACGTCCAAGAACTTGCAATCAGTGCTATTGGAGCAACAGGTAAATCCAAAAAGTTAATCTATAAAGTTTTGAGCAAGTAAAAATAAATTATATTTATTTTTAGCAAACGCCGTAAAGCAGGGAATGCTTCCATATTTTGATGAGATTATGAGCCGTCTTATGTATTGCCTAGCACAAGCCAGATCAGCAGAAACGATGCCTATTCATATCCAGTCATTAGGCAAGAAATTTTCAAAAAGCAAACCTCTTTCAGAAGAGCCAGTGAATTGAAAAATACCATCATTTTATTCTAGACACTCTGGGTGTAATGGCCCGTGTCATTGGACCTGACAAATTCCGACCATTGGTTCCGGATTGCATTAATTTGGGCTTGAACTTACTGGACACTGTGGATGACCCTGACATGAGGCGTTGCACGTTAGTATGCAAGAGGATTTTTCTTATTCATTGCCCACTTGTGTTAACTAAACTTTGGCTATTTTTGTATTATTCAGGTATGGTTTGTTTGCCTCCATTTCTACTGTTTTAAAAGAAGAAATGTCTCCGTATTTACCTTCTGTTATTCAGCACATGATCAATTCACTGGTATCCAGTGAAGGTGTTGTGGTGTGTATTATTACAACTCGTGATTGTAAAATGACATGTAGCATAAAGGAAAATATCAAATGAATTTTGTATTGAAGGTGCGTGAAAATGAAGAAACTGGTGCTCACTCGTCATTTTTTCGCGATTTAAGTGACGAGGATGATGAGGGTGAAGTTGATCTTGGAGATGATGATGAGGATACTGAAGATGACGACGACGACGACGATGGTATAGGGTAAATATTTCAATAAAAGTTTCAAACAGTCTTTTGAATGTTTATTTTGATCTCAGTGAGGTGGAAATTAATTCGTTATGCTATAACAATTTTGCAATATTAAACTGTCCATTCAGATACACAGTTGAAAATGCATACTTAGACGAAAAGGAGGATACATGTTGTGCCCTAAGAGAAATTGCTTCCAATACTGGGTAACGCTCATTTTTTGACAGTTTCATGGTACAAGTTCTAGGTTTACTCGATAATCCTAAATAACGTTCTTGCCTTGGACTCGCAGCGTGGCCTTTTTGCCTTTTTTGGAAAAGTCATCCGAAGAAGCTTACACTTTGATGGACCATCCAGCTTCATCAATACGGGCAGCAGCAGTTGGAGCTTTAGGACAGTTTTGTTGCACCCTTTATGTTGGGTTACAAGCAACACCCGTTGATGATCCAGCTAGAAATGAACGAACGGCAGGCAAGTACAGGGTGAACAAGACTATTCACTTCCTTGTTATTCACAATTCTGCAGCCTGAAGGTTAAATGCTTTGCATTTTAGTAATCCAAGTAAACGTTATTGATGTCTAATACGTTTATTTAAATTAGCTGTAGAAAAAATGGTAACTGTATTACTTCCGAAGCTGACCGTACTAGTGCATGAAGACAAGGAACGTATAGTTGCCATGGCAGCATTAGAGGTCATCAACGATCTTATAAAAACTCTAGGCAGTTTGCTTCTAAAAGGAAATGGCCATCTTCCGAACATTGTTTCAGTTATCAAAGATGTTATTCAATCAAAGGTGAGTTTGGGGGCACAAAAATTCTTTCTTTATTTTAAAAACTTAACCAATTTAGTTTTTAAAATAAGGTTGCCTGTCAAGATCAAACTGAGGAGGATGGTGGCGATGATGCAGATGATCAACATGCCGAACACGATGCGATGCTTATTGAATATGCGGGGGAGATTATCCCATCTTTAGGCAATGTGGTACCTGGAAATCAGTTTGCACCATATTTTGCTGGGATTTTAGCAATTTTTATGCCAAAAGCTGTGAGTTTGTTCTTCCATTTGTTTAGTACTCAAAACTAAAATTGTTAACTATTAAAAATGTGTGGATTCAAATTTCAGAAACGGAATTATACAGTAGCTGAAAAATCCTTTTCCATTGGCATCCTTGCTGAAAGTGTGGCAGCATTGAAGGAGAGTATATCCCCATTTGTTTCCCACCTTTTCCCATTATTTTTATCGGCTGCCAACGACGAGGACGAAGAAGTGCGGTCCAATGCAATCTATGGATTAGGAGTATTAGCTGAATATGGTCGGGATGCCGTATTTACGTATCCTTATGTTTTCGCCATTAATTGTAAATATTCGCAGTAGCATTTGAGAAATTTGAAAAATGATTTCTTGCGATAAACTCCAAAACGACTATTTTATGATTTGCCTTAACTCATGTTGGAAAGACATTATCCAGCCATTCTTCAGCTCCTGTCCAATAACCTTGGTAAAGAAGTGGATCCTCGAGCATTGGATAACATTTGCGGCGCTGTTGCTCGCATGATTCTCACGCACATCCAGGCTGTACCAGTGGATCAGGTTTGAGCGTGTTTTATTTGTCAGTTGACATTTTATAATTTACCATTATATACATGTAGAGTAATGCAACACTCCCATATTCACCCATTTGGCAGGTTTTCCCAGTGTTGCTTCGCTTTCTTCCTTTGCGCCAAGATTTTAATGAAAACAAGACGATTATAAAATGTTTGGGTTATTTATTTTCGCTGAAGCATGCTCAGGTATTTATATCGTGACTTTTCTTTTAAGTACTCGTGTGGTGTAAATTTGTTGTAAAAATAGTACTTTTTCTTCTGTCTAGGCAATATCCAACATATCACGTATTTTGGAAATCATTGCTGTAATCACTCATTCGGAGCAAGTTGATCCTGGTAAGTTAAATAATTAAATTTTTATGAGAACCTTTAAAGTTATTCTGCATTTCTAATTAAAACCAAAAATAACTCAGTAATTGTTAAGAATTGTGGGTATTAACATTAGAATTGATCTAGTCAACGATTGAATTTCTCGATGTAATTAAGTTATAAATATTGTTTTTTCAGAAACTCAGCTTATTTTAGATCAGCTCGTTCGCGAAATTCGATGTAATTTTGGGATGGAATTTCAAGTGGCAATGAGTTCTTTAAGTCTGGAGCTGGTGGAAAAGTTGCGTACTTTTGGCGGATAATTATTTTCGTCAAATTAATAATTGGCATTTATTCTAGCATCTCCATGTATTTGTTTTTGAAATTTATAAGTTATGCAAATGTGAAGATATATTAATTTTTATGCTATAAGAATTGCACGATACTTCGTTGCAAGCTAACGATTCGGCATTAAAATGATTTTTATTACATGAATGGTAGTGGCCATTTTGGCATTAATTAATTTTCAATTATTGGTTTGATTTGTTCTGTACAATCTTTATGGTGATGCAAATGTAGAGCATCAGGATCATTTCAATTTGACCGCCTGTAAATTACCAATGAAACGTGGTCAATTTTGAGCCATAGATGGCAGCACGAGCAGGGTTTGAAGTCTTGCAGCAAAATGGCCACCCGTATAGAAGTCTACGAAGATTTGACTCTGTAAGTTGTGTATATTTGTACGTCTTATTTGGATTAAAGTAAAGTAATTTCGTGTTTCTATAAGAACTAAAGGCTATAGCTTTCAAAAAATTATTTGTGAATTTAAACTGCTTAAAAGTCGAAACCGGTCACGAGTTTTGCAACTTCAATTTGTGCAAAACGAGGGTAATTCACAAATCGATAAAAGTTGCGAACGTTGCAATTACAAAAAATAGTAATCAATACAATTTTTCATTTCAGTCACATATCGCCGGACAAGTTCTATATAGAACCTCTCGATGATGCTAAGGAATTAATCATTATTGATAGGTTGAATTATGACGTTGAAATTCAAGGTAAATATCATTCTTATTCTAAGCTGATATCGGTCATATGACTTGCTTCTGGGTAAAATTACATGTATTTGCAAATGTTATATAATTTCTCAATTTTTCACAATTTCAATTAATTTGGTATTGTATTTTTGCTGTCAATAGTATGTCAAAATTAATGTAAACATAAAATCTTTATTGTTGTAAGCAGAACACACCGTCCTATACTCATTGATCTATTGATCATATGTTTTATTTAATTTGGTCAACGTGTCTCTTATGTTGTAGCTAAGCAAAACCAAATCCCTCCCGATGTTTCCAGCAGAACTATCTGCGGCATTATGGGGACTGTTAATTTATTGGCAGGTAAGTTATAACAAACCACAACTTTAGTTTATTTAAATTAGTTATTTTTCACAATAATCAAATGATTTGGGTAGCAGTATAGATGTCATATTTGATATGTCTGATCCATATAATATAATCATTTATGATTAGCAAGATTAGCTCTATAATGAATGAATGAGCAATCAGTACTCTGATCGATATTGACTGGTGTTTATCAATGAAGAATTAAAACAGTCGACCTTGTGACATTCCAAACCAGTTGATTTTTTATCGATTATATGGTGTAAATTCACTATTATCTATTCATGAAGCATCTTGGTACATGTAATTGTTGATTAAAATTGTAAACTGTTCAAACTATTGAAGCAATAATCATACATTTTCTTTCATGAGATAGGCCAGGTGAGATATGCAGTAAAAGTATATGTTTAATAATTTTAGGTCCCTATTTGGTTGTTATTACACATAAGTTAAAAATGGGTGACATAAATGGACAACCCATATGGAGAGTCAATGGGACTGAAGTAATATCGTACTCGAAAACAACGCTCCATCTGACTGATTCACAGATACAAGATAACCGCTCATATTTAGCGATGTTGCAGCAAGCTCTTCAGACGGAATATTTTTATTTTTCTTATTCCTACGATCTAAGCCATACATTGCAACGGCTTCATAACACTACCCCCGAGTTTTTAAGTATGTCATTGATCGAAAGAGCTGATCAACGCTTCATCTGGAATGGCCACATGCTTCAAGAACTGGCTCAACAAATGGAGGTACACGTTTTGTAAAATCCATTTTCAAAATTTGAAATTAGAATGGCTCATTAATTGATTAACATTTTATAGTTGTCAAGATTCTGCTTACCAGTTATTCATGGCTGTATCCTTTTAAATCTGTTTCTGACACAAACTCAGCTCGCGTGTAGATTGATTTCTTTAACATGACTTTCAATATTAGTCGTGTCTATCCGAACTTGCATCCTAAATCAAAAAACGTTCTCGTGGATCTTAATATCTCGACGAAGTTGTTTTCGAGCTGGCACTCGCTTATTTATGAGGGGTATTGATACAGAAGGACATTCAGCGAACTTCGTGGAAACTGAGCAAATTATTGAATATAACGATGATCGATGTTCATACGTTCAGGTAATTAGTCAACTACCGTCTATGAAATACCATGTTCAAGCAACCATTTTTCGTAAAATTTGCTTGAACCAATTTTCAGACAAGGGGATCGATCCCTCTGTTTTGGTCGCAACGTCCAAATCTGAGGTATAAACCGGCTCCGGTTCTAAATCCAATACTGAATCATGTCGATGGTTTCACTCGACACTTTGATAGTCAAGTGTACACATATGGAAAACAAGTCATCATCAATTTGGTAGGCAATTTTAATGCTGACAATAGTTTTCGTGGTCCATAATATTGCAGTCATAATACATGAATCTTTGTAAAATTTGATATAAGATTGATCACAAGGGACCAGAGCATCATCTGGAAAGGGCTCTTGCAGAAATGGTGCACAGTACCAGCATTCCAAACATCCGTTATGAGCCATTTGATTTTCATCGTGAATGCAGCAAAATGCGTTGGGACCGACTTTCCATCCTTCTGGAAAGAGTCGCTCAGGATCAAGAGGAATTCAGCTATTTTATGAGGCTACGGGACGGTAGCGTGCCATGCACCCAGAAAGGGGTGTTTCGTACAAACTGTATCGATTGCCTCGATCGGACTAATGTAGTTCAGTCTTTACTGGCCAGGCGATCCTTGCAGCATCAGCTTACTGTAAGTTTACAAGAAATTGGACATAGTCCTCAGTGTACCTCTTAAATCACTCTTATTTTAGTGTTTTATTTCAATAATGATAGATTGAAGAATTGCCCAAAATTAGACATTACTTTATTATTGTATTTGTATATAACTTTAGAGATTGGGAATTTTGCACGAGGGTCAACGGGTTGAAGACCAGACCTCCTTGGAAGCTGTTTACAAAAATGGTTGTTATCTACCCCATATTCATTTTGATTTGATTGAAAAATTTAAATGCGTTACTTGTCAATTTTAATTGTATTTAGTTTGGGCCGACAATGCTGACATTTGTAGTATTCAGTATTCTGGAACTGGTGCTTTGAAAACGGATTACACACGGTCGGTACTTCTCTTACTAATAAGGGTACTCGTAGCAAATGTTGCTAATTTGTCAGTTTTGCAGAACTGGAAAACGAACTAGCAAAGGCCTTTTGAAAGATGGATGGAATTCATTAATACGGTATTACAAAAATAATTTTTCGGACGGCTTTCGGCAAGATGCCATTGATTTGTTACTAGGAAATTACCAAGTTGAGCGTGAAGAAGGAGTTACTAAACCATCACCTTTAAAGCAAGATCAAGATTGGAAATATTTAACGGTAATTATTTCGTGAAATGTAGAAAGTGACATTTTATCATATAATTTGCATAGTTAATAAATTATTAACGTGTATTTTCATATTTCAGCTGCCAGTCATTTTACTGGTTGCTTTATCGATGTGTTTCGTTACAATCCTCATTCCTGCCGGTAAGATGTACTATCGTTTTAGACAGTTTTTCAACTTTTATAGTTGGGAACAGCCACCCATGTTTTTCTCATTCGCCAACTTGAATCCGCCTATTATAATATTTGTCATTTTAGAATATTCCTTGGAAACGCTGCTCTATTTTCTATTCTGGGTAGCTATGAGTGCACTGACATTATTAATTATAATGTATTATGGAACCGAATTCGTCGACCGACCAAAGCTTTGCGAAAACAGTAGAAAGAAAATGGAGTAAACTGGAAATTTTCTTCAAAGGTATTTTCGTTCAGCACCTACATTCCTGTTCTCGTTCAATTTTCACATTCCTCCTAAACTAACAATGACATTTAAATTAATACGGCCTCTATCAGAAACGTAGGTCTTTGGCATCATACAGCAGCATTTATATATGGCTGGATAATTCTCTTTTACCCTCAGTGCTTACTTCTTCATCTTAAATTAAAACCTTACATTCTTTATTATTAAAAATACATATTCATTTTCACAAATAGTTCATCGTGAAACTAATAAATTTAACTATATAAAAGCTGGTATGAAACTTAAAATGAAAAATCGGCTAGTTAGAAAATTATCGAGACCGTAAAGAACAAACTGCCTGTATTCCAAAAATATATTTTATGTAGCAACTGTAAATAAATCGTATAATTATAATAAAAGTACAAATATGCTTTGAAAAAAATGAACATGGCTTACTTAGCCCAAAGTATATTACTAATTTATTAATTTATATCGTTTTTATTTAAGGTTTTGGTCAGCTCCAACAGCATTAGCAATTGTCGAAAATCCATCATTTCTGTAAAAAAGTTTAAAATGTGTGTTACATATTTGTAAAAGTCACTTCCAGAAAATCAATTATAAATAAATTTATCTGGCAAACTAGTAAGCTTGAAAATTTTGCAGAAATCGCAGCCATTTAAATTAATGTCTTTTCAACATGTCTATAATGTGCTTAAATTAAAAAAAATAACCTAATGTGTATTTTGGCTTCAACCAAACCCACAATTTACCAGATGGCTCATAAGGAACTTTAATATAATTACGTTAACAACGCGATTAATTCTTCCTTTATTTTAGCAATCACGGGTGGGCCTTCATAAATCATTGCTGTGTAAATTTCAATAAGTGATGCTCCTGCTCGTATCTTCTCGTAAGCATCCTTTCCAGATGCAATTCCTCCAACTCCGATTATAGGAACACTTCCTTTTGTCAACCGGTACATAGTTCTAATTGCTTCAGTGGACATTTCTCGAAGTGGGGCACCGCTTAAACCACCGGCTTCGTCCTTGTTTGGGGCAATCAAACTGTCTGGTCTTGAAACTGTCGTATTACTGATGACGATACCATCTATTTTCTAGAAATAGAAATAAATCGTTGTACTGCAGTCGCATGCATTCCCATTGGGAACAGTACTAAATTTTGAAATCCTACAAACCGTGGCTAAAATCACTTCTGCAATATCTTGAAAATCTTTATGCGTCAAGTCTGGTGCAATTTTTACCAGCACTGGCACTTTTTTTAGCAGCCTGAGTTTTTCCCGGGCATCCAGAACTGCTGTGATGAGCTCTTTAAGTTCCTTCTTACCCTGCATATCTCTCAATCCAGGTGTATTAGGACTTGATATGTTTACCACAATAACATCAGCTAATGGTGCGAAATTTTCAATGCCTTTTACGTAA
Source organism: Kryphioiulus occultus (assembly GCA_034687865.1). Lineage (NCBI taxonomy): Eukaryota > Metazoa > Arthropoda > Diplopoda > Julida > Julidae > Kryphioiulus > Kryphioiulus occultus. Next base: position 12,213 of record JAQGAF010000501.1, on the reverse strand, counting down.
TCACCATTTGCATTCAGGGATTCTTTGTTTTTTCCTAGATTGACACACAATATTCCTGCTTTAGACCGTTCAAGTGACGTCAATCTGCTTTTCACAGCTTCGTGTCCATCACTGTTGAAGCCATATCTACAAGGATAATACTAAGGTTATTTGTGAGCATTTTTGGGTCTTCCTTGAGCCATTCTGAAAATCTGATTTCCTAGATGACAGTGATAAAACTTATTCCGATTTAGAAAGATCAGTGCATTATTATTTTTTAATTTGCTGATTTTGAATCTGCAGATAATTATTGAAGTTACAAAAGTACTGAAGCACACTACCGATTAATGACTGCTTTATCTTCAAGTAAACGAAATACTCGTGGCTTAGGGTTCCCAGGTTGAGGCTCCGGCGTGACGCTACCAATTTCTATAAAGCCAAAACCCATCCTGAAGAGGCCATTTACTGCCTCGCCATGTTTATCAAATCCTGCTGCAAGTCCAACTGGATTGGTAAACTGTATGCCCCACAGCGTAGTTTTCTATAGTAGAGGAGAACAAATATGAATATTTTTGGAGCTGAATACCATGTAACTGGGTGCATGATTTCGAAATTTAGTTTCAAACCAGAATGTCTCCATTAGAAATACTCTTTTGTGGAAATAATTCGTATTTGGCCATCAGCACTGCTAAACGATGGGCAGTTTCTGGATTTAACCTGCGAGCAGCAGGCATGAATACATTTTTGTACAGCTTCTCGTCTCCTTTGCAAAATCCCAGTGCGGCGAAAGCCAAGCCGCCTCCTATTGCTATCACACTCATGGATCTTAGTTTTCGCTGAAAAGTTTTAATACATAAAAAAATAAGATGAACAGGAAATTCACCTTCCAATTCTGCACAGCAACTCAATAATCATGTCCATTGCAATTTATTGGTGAATTATTATCACCAAAATCTCACAGATAGAAACAACACGTTCAAAACATTACACATTTGTTGCAATTTATCCGTTTTTTGAGCCTATCCTAAAAACGTATTTTTTTATTTAGCTGCCCTTCTGTCAAGCAATCACTGCCAGCCTACCAGCTGTTAGGAGCAGCCCACTTTCTCATTGTAAGTTTGACATAACAGGGTAGCAGGGCATGATATATATTACAGCCAAGATTTCAAATAAGAATTCTTCTATTTGGTCCTGATGAAATTGGGTTATATTAGGGGGATTTGTATCTGAATCTCAACGCATGTCAGGTTTATGGGACACCTTGTAGTCATTTGCGTTACAGGGTGTCCATAAATGAACACAACTTCTCTAATGCGTCATAAGACGTGCTCATGTGAAATTATTTTGTTGACCGAGATATTCAATATTGTCGATAAGAATATATCAGCTATAATGTTGACCACATCGATAATCTTACCCGTAATATCTGAGAAGATGAATTCGCCATGATCTAAAGAACACAAACGCAAATTTAGAAATGCTCGATTTGACCCTGCATGTGCTGGTGTCAGGAATTAATCAGGACTTCGAATCTGGTCACATAATTACAAATCACATCGTCTGCTCATAGTGCTCAGCCTCGAACAACATCAACAAGATCGGTGTTTTGCCGGTGCATGTTGTAAGTTGCAATGAGTGCCTTTGAGGGTAAGTTATAATTTATTCGTTCATGCTTATTACCTGTAATATAGCAGAGTTTTTCTTGTGCAGAAATGGGCGTTTTGCCCGAAGTGGCAAAAGCTGTAGAAGAGATGGATTGGACGTAAGTGTTGTGAATTGCATCATATGTTGACATGCATTGAAGCTGTATTCAGTGTGATTGATTTATTTCTTGACGAAGCCGACATCGGTTTTTATCGTACATTTATTTAATTTATTAAGGTTACCCACAGATGTGCAGGCAGAAGCAATTCCTCTCATATTAGGTGGTGGTGATGTTTTAATGGTAGGGCATACCTGTAATTCTATTTGGAATGCTGATCAGTTCACATTTCACCCTTTCAAGCCTAAGACAAATATAAAGGGCTCATTTCCAATTTCATATGAAAAGTCAGATTTTTCAAAAATTTTCAGGAAAAATATTGTGATTCGAAATGACATCATAGGTATAGTTATGAAATTTAATTAAAATTAACAATTACAACATTGAAATGAATGCTGGTCGTTTTCTATAGCCAGTCACTTTATGGGGAAATGTTTAAACACAATTTATGGTTTTATTGTAGCATAGTAATTGCTTCGTGTGGTAATGCAATGCTTGCAACTTTTATAATGCCATTTGGAATCATATCTGACCAGAAAGGGCCCCGGGAAGGGAACTTTCAAATATTATCTCACCGGTTATTTGCGATTTCCCAACCTCACATGTCATATCATTTCCATTTCTAAAGATGACATAATCAAACCCCAAAATATGTTCCATCTTTTCATAAAAATTGTATAATGACTGATCATTAAAAGTAATATAAGTAAAACTGGATCAGAACCGATTTGGATCCAATGTTTTGTAAAAATCAATGCCAACGTCACCATTTGCCCAACCCCCCTCATTTTTGTCATCATTTGTCAGCCCAAGGTGATGACATAATACTTGAACGTCCTTGAAGAACGTCTTTGAATGATATAAAAGTTCCCTGCCATATTGTCAAAAGTTGCATTTTATTTTCGATTACACAATTAGGTATAATAAAATCATGCATGCCATTATAGGCAGCCGAAACTGGTAGTGGTAAAACCGGAGCCTTCTGTTTGCCTATTATTCAAATTGTATGGGAGACATTAAAAGATTTGCAGTTGGGGAAGACTGGAAAAGTTAAAGCTACTTCTGGTTCTGGTTCTCAGTGTAAGTTTCAGTTAATGGCTTTATGAATTGACATACGAGGTGGCTTTTCTTGAAAAAAAAACAATGATATTTCATCCTTTGCAGCAGACAAATGGGTTATGAGTTTTTTCGACCGTGATTCTGCCCTGGCAGTTAGTCCTGATGGCCTCATGTGTCAAAGCCGTGAGCAGAAAGAATGGCATGGTTGCCGTTCTAGCAAAGGAGTTTCTGGAAAAGGTTCCCTAGAATTTTCTCAGCTTGGATGAAATCAAAATGGAACTTTCTCACTCGCTGATCTGATTTTTTAAAATAGGAAAGTACTATTATGAAGCAACTGTGACAGATGAAGGATTATGCAGAGTTGGATGGTCAACAAAACAAGCAGTTTTGGATCTGGGTAACGATCTGGCAGCATTTTTTTTGGGTGGAAATATTTATGTTGTTGTGAGATTTACATTTGATTTATATGTAGGCACCGACAAATTTGGGTTTGGTTTTGGTGGTACTGGAAAGAAGTCAAGCAACAGGCAATTTGATAATTATGGTGAGGTAAGTACTCTCTTCAAAATTTGATTCCAATGTGGTATGTTAATGTCAGTAATATAATGACTATTTTTGCTTAGAATAAACAAGGTTCATTGTTAAGTTTTTCTACATTATTTTGTATCAGATAGCTGCATGAAAATCACGTATAAAAATCTATTTCTAACGTAATTTCACATTCAATTCAGCGAATTTAAAACCAGAGTACAGTAGTTACCCTGCTGAGTTACCTTGTCTGATCGAAAATGCCAGTTTTATTCTGGACTCTGTAAAAACTCATTCAAAATTTGTATACAGACCTATACCAAAATTGATCTATAACCATTTTTTTAATATCATTACCTAGGCATTTGGAATCCTGGACACCATTGGTTGTTTCCTCGATTTGGACGCTGGCATTGTGAAATTTTCGAAAAACGGGAAAGAACTGGGAGTTGCTTTTAATTTGCCAGCATTTGTTAGAGATCAGCCATTTTTTGCTGCAGTTGTTTTGAAGGTAAACATCTTTGATTTTTTTTGATGAATTATTTTAATTTTTAACTACTAATTATATTGCTTAGAATGCCGAAATGAAATTCAACTTCGGCGATACTGACTTCAAGTTTCCTCCATGTGATTATTGTGCTCTCAAAAATGCGGACTCGTCTTGTGCTGTGAATAATGATTCTAGCCTTGGTAAGAGTAATACAGCTTGGCTATTTCTCCCTGTGGCTAAATTTCCAGGTGGACGGTCTGCCCCCTGGCGTTGGAGATGGGCCCAATAGGTGCGAAAATAGGCCAACGTTAAAACTTCCATCAACAAACAAACAAACAGTAATACAGCTTGGTCATAAAATAAAACAAGTGGCAAGCAAACATGGCTTGTACTATTGGTACATCAAAAATGTAATTGATCAGCATGACTCTTTTATGCATTTAATACATAAACGTCATCATGCCATTCAACTTTTGCTGAAATTTAAAATTAATTCTTAAAAATATTAACAACAGTTTTGGTAACAACTTTTTAGTTTCCTAATACTATTGGACATTCCAAATGATCAAAATATGCATGTGTATCAATCAAATGGGTTTGTTCTCCATCTGTTGGCCACTTACTCTAGTTAAAGTTGTCATTTTGTTTTTTTGCAGCACTGGAAGTGCCTCGAAAAAATGTAAAAAATTCACCTCAGGCAATCATTCTTGAGGTAGTTGTTTACTATATAATTTATAGAAATTTCCTTTTATCTATTATTGTATGCTCTCTAGTAAAAAAATTTACTTTCTTGCAGCCTTCCAGGGAATTAGCTGAGCAAGTTAGTTTGTTTTATTTTTGAAATTCAAATACCAAATAACAGGTGATAAGTGAGAGAATGTTCCTTTTCTTAAATGCTCCACAGACATTTCAACAAGTTCAAAAGTTCAAAAAACATTTGACAAATCCAAACATTCGGTATGCTTTCATTACTACAGTTATCTAACTTGTTGCTTTACATTTTTCTTGTGCTACTCCTCACCTTTATATAATTTTTTGTTTCAATTTTCTCAGGGAATTATTAGTAATTGGAGGCGTTGCTGCAAAAGAGCAACTAGCAACTCTACAAAATGGGGTGAGTGTTTATTCAAGTAACTAATATTGTTGGCAATTGCATGATATGTTCTCGCGTAATCAGAAATAAAAGTTTTGCAAAAAAGTGAATTTGAACACGTCCTGCATTGGATTGATACAAAATTATAAATTTGAAATGTATTTCTGATGACGTAAACGTTGGATTACGATTGTAGATAAAGGAATTAAATTTCACCAAAATGTTTCTATCCAGAAGGTATTGAAATATTAATGCATTTATATGGTATTCCAAGGTGGATATAATTGTAGGCACTCCTGGGCGCTTGGAGGATTTGATTTCAACAGGACAACTCTCACTTACACAAGTAATTAGTTATAAATACTTATGCCTGATATTCGTATATCATAAAGGATATGATACTCAATTTGAAATCTTTATCTACAATTTTTAGGTTCGTTTTTTTGTTCTGGATGAAGCTGTGTGTACATTTTCTCAACCTATTTTTTATATTTGCAAAATCGAGAAACAAATTTTGACTAGCTTTTACTGATTCTTTACCACTCAGGATGGACTTTTGCAACAAGGAAATGGAAATCTGATTAACCGCATGCATGATCAAATACCAAAAATCACTTCGGATGGGAGGCGCTTGCAAATGGTTGTGTGTTCGGCTACACTGCATTCTTTTGAAGTTAAAAAAATGGCTGTATGTTAACGATTTTGGAGCCTTTTGTTTAAATTAACACAGAAAAAATTCAGGTCCTATCCAACTAAATGTTTTTCTACTGACTAGGAGAAGTTAATGCGCTTTCCAACTTGGATTGATCTAAAAGGAGAAGACGCTGTTCCAGAAACCGTTCACCATGTCGTTGTCATGGTCGATCCACGTAAAGATGAGTCTTGGTCTAGTTTATCCAGCTTACGAAACCATATACAAACCGATGATGTTCATGCAGCAGATAATGTTCGATTCGGATGTAATACTCCAGGTATGTTTTTTTTAATTAGTAGAAAATAAAAGCATTGCTATTGGTTAGGACTGGTTATGTGTCCAGCTTAGTTGTTGGGTTGTAAGTTATGTGCATTGGTTATGCTCATTAGAAATGCTTTCGGAGGCTGTGAAAGTGCTCAAAGGCGAATACTGCGTCCGTGCTATCCAAGAGCACAAAATGGACCGGGCTTTAATTTTTTGTCGAACTAAACTTGATTGTGATAATCTCGAACGATATTTTAAACAACTGGGAAGTGGCGCTCCAGGATCTCGAAATCCTTTTTCCTGCGTTTGTTTGCATTCTGATCGCAAGCCTGAAGAACGCAAGGATAACTTGGAAAAATTTAAAGTAAGTTTATCTTGTCATTGACTTTATTTGAATGAACCTAGATCTAATATTAAGTGAAAAACATATTTTTATTAGAGAGGACAAGTAAAGTTTATGATCTGCACTGATGTGGCTGCCAGGGGTATTGATATATCTGGGATGCCTTATGGTAAATAACCATTTTTCTTGATTTTTTTTAAAGCTGAGCTGTCCCTGGGCTTTCACCTTTTTCACCTTTCTGCGTACATGTATTTTTGTCTCATAGTAATCAATGTAACATTACCGGATGAGAAATCCAATTACGTCCATCGTATTGGTCGCGTGGGACGTGCAGAACGGTAGTGTGGCTATTTATTTGACATTTGTTGTTGATAGCTCCACATTTCATTGTGACAAAAAAGAAATTCACTGCAGTAAACTAATTCCCTGTTTTATTGTTGTAGGATGGGTTTGGCAATTTCTCTCGTATCTGCTGTTCCCGAAAAGGTGATTTGTCATAATTCACAATATCGATAAAATTTTAATTTGTTTGTTGAATTGAACTTTTTACGTTTCATATAGGTTTGGTATCACGGTTGTCCGAGCAAAGGAAAAAAATGCAACAACACTAGATTAACGACACAAGGCGGTTGCACTATTTGGTACAACGAGCCTCAGGTAAGCCTTGATTACTCTTTATGTTATTGAATTGCATTTGTATGAAAACTGAACTTGGCAATTGGATTTTTTAATTGATGAAGTATTTGGCCGATATTGAAGAGCATCTTGGCATTACCATATCTCACGTTGATGCCAACATTAAAGTTCCAATGGATGAATTTGACGGGAAAGTCGTTTATGGACAGAAACGGCAGAATAAAGGTATAGCACGGCGACATGATAATACTTGTGTGTTAATTCACTACGTCATCCAGAAAGTTATTAATTCAGAATTTTATTTGTAAATAGGTGGATCCTATGAAAGCCACGTTGCGCAAATGGCTCCCGCTGTGCAAGAGTTAGCAGTGCTTGAACAGAAGGCGCAACAATGTTTCCTGAAACGGTATTATTTAAAGGATAGCTCATGGCTCTGCTAGATGGAATATTAAATCCGGTATTTAGAAACTTTTTTTTTGTTTTTTATGCTGTTTCGAATGCACTCTGTTTGTTTTTGAATAAGTGGGACTCAACCAATACAAATAAATTGACTGAAACCATGCATAATTCTCTAGGCAATATTGATTGTCATCATTATAGAAAGTGATTTCATGCACACGCGTAAATCAAAACATCAAGTCATTTCTTTTTAGCTTCGAATAATTTTCAGACTGGATAATTTGTTGAGAATATGTCAGGGCAAGGAAAATCATACTTCTCCATGAATCAGCTGCTTCGTTCATACTAGCTGGTTAGGCATCTGACACAATTTTGGCTACCAATTCAACATTTTTCGGTCACCCAAAATCGATACCAAGATGTTTTGGCTCACATCCGAGAGTAGCAGGTTCAAAATCCAGGTCAGCTGTCCAGACTTTGGTGTGGTTTTCCAAAATTACTTCTAAAATTTTAGCTGTTATTTACAACATCTATTTTACCATTTAATTGCCAAAAAAAAAGGACATCTACAAAAAAGCAGTAATGCACTGTATCTCATTTTGTTTCATTTACAAAACGATGGATGTGATAACATTCTTGAGTAATTGGTGTCATTTTAATATAAGTCAATCCTCGGGAACATAATTCAGTTTCGTGGGTCGACTCAAATATCTTAGTTTTCTCTTGATTTTTTTCTTTTTCGTTATTCTGGAAAAGTAATTTGAGGCTTTTCTCTGCTATACATACTTTTTCATTTTTTTTGTAAGTCCCGCCCATTCATTAACGAGAAAAAGGCCGCAAGATGTCGCCACGAGTAGCATCACGAGTGTACTTTGACCTCCACACATGTGATTTTAATGCCCGTGTTTATCGTCTCCTCTGTAAAAGATCTGTTGAAATGAATTTTGACAAGTTGGTTTCGTCAACTTCTAAAAATGTGCAATTTGATAAGGTTATCTGAAAGACTCATTCCCGATAATAACAGCTTTTATCATCTCTTAAACAAGCAGCAAGTTTTGTGCACGTCATGGTGCGCTCCTCTCCCTATCTTTCTTATTTAATGCAGGACCTTTTTATTAGCTCAATTTGGGGATTTTTAAGTTATATTTATATATGTGTGCAAATAGCCTGCCAGCAAACAGACAAATTCATCAAAGGCCATTCAACTTGTGGTGCATTTGTCACTTTGAATTCGTAATCCCATTCGTTTAATTCTAATTCTCACCCGATTTTTTCTGGCATATCCCATGGTCAGGTTATTTGCCTTTATGAATCCTCTAAAAATACAGGAATATTGCAGCTTACTTTAGTAAAGTTAAATTGTTAGTTCGATGAAATAACTTAATAGTAATTTAATTCACATACTGTATATACGTACTGCAAAGTAAAATTTAATTTTCATTTGAGCATCATTTGTCATAAATGAAACTGCAGATGTCCTTCTAGCGGATTAATATTTTTATCTTAAAATATAATCATAGCGTGTGATATACTGTAACTTATAGGAACAGGGCTTCTGACTTACATTATGGATAGGAATAAGCCTATTCAATATTTTTCCATCATTTTTAATAAACTTATTCATTTTAAGTTTACGAAGAAAAGTCGCCCCTTTTTCAAGAAATTAACAACTGTAACAACTGCTCGAATACACATACACCTGTACATGTATGAATTGTTTTATCCGAGAAAGAACTCATAATGACGACTCTCCTATCAGTAGTAAGGTTGAAATCACATTCTTCATTAATAATTATAAATGAATATTTATTTTTTCATAAATATTAGAGAAAGAAGCAATCAGTAACTACTCGACAATACTGTTCTAATCTCGAGTCATTTTCTATCATTGTTTGTTTTTGTGGCTGCGAAAATGGCGACAAAAATATGCTAATTTCGCTAATTTGTATATTGCTCGATAGGCCTATATTTCTTCAGTTTCTCGTTATTTACATGTAACTTTCTCCTAGCTTTCATTAAACTAAGAGGTTCTCGATTATATGATCACTGATAATTTACGTGAGTAGTTCGGCAGCTAGACAAGATGACAAAGTTCACAATTACCAACATATACTGTAGGTGTGGATGGCGGGAAATCGCTGGTGTATGGACTTTGCATGAATTATTATTAGGAAATAGTATTGAAGTGCAAAACGATGGAAATCGACCTTGCCCTTGTCTGCTCCGTGCAGGAATTGTACGAAGTGCAACCGAAAAAAAAACAGCGAAATAGACTTTGTTCACCTGGAAATACAAGTGACCTTTGCCTTACGTGTAATAACAATAATGCATTACTATATAACAGTCGCATTGCTGAAATTCATTGATGATGAGAGTAACGTGGAGGAGTAGCAAACGTTCATTCAGCGATTCTTTCCAAATGCTCTCCGTACTTCGATCCTAGATTGGACGTCTGATTCGTTTGATGAAAAAGAAAAGACTTTTGAACCCCTAACGGTAGAGAAATACTCACCTGAGAAAAAAATAGTATCACTCGTATGTACAGTGTAGTTGTACGTGCAAACAGTGACGGCATATTGTGAGAAATAGCGACGCGTAGGAGTGGCAATGTCGAAGTACCTGTAAGTACATTGCCATTGACGTTTTCATGTGTGCTGAGACTTTTCTTCAAGTGTACTTGTTTTTAAAAAGTCATTCCCTAGCAGATTCCCATATCGTTCATAGAAAATCGTCAACGTTTTCTGTTGTTGCGCAGAAAGCTTCATAGATGGCGCTGTAGCACTTTCGAAGCTACAGTCATCAGTTTTCAAAGCTGCATTTGTAGTGAAGTTATCACCCAACGATATGCCTATGGGTTGCCATTGAATGAGGGGGAGTCAGCCAAATATGTTGACGAATGATTACGTCATCATGTCATTTCATTTGTGATGCAGTTTTGCAAAAACAAAAAAAAAATCCTGTGACGTTCTTCAGATCATTCGCTTCATTATTAATTGTATGGGCTAGAATTCATCATTTATGATCTAATTTCTAATAAAAATTCGCACAATTGGAAAATTTTTTGGTCAACATTTAGGTGGGGAAGGGAGTCTTAAAATGATGACCAATGCTGATATTGGGACGGAATTGAAACTCTCGAAAAAGTAATGACATAATATTTGGACGTCCCAAAATAGATTAAATGCAATGATTTTCATTTCTATTTCAAAACTGGATAATTGCATGCACCTAAGACGATGCATTCTGCACAACTTTCAATTGGTTCAATTTGGTAATCGCAGTTTGGTGCAGTCTTGAAATTTTACTTCGGATCCTGCTTGCCAACATGTAACCCTATAACAAAATGTTGTTATCACTTCTGGCGAAAACAGAACTGGCCAACCCCATGCATGGTCACCAACTGCGTACATTTCCATTCAGGTCAAAGGTCATCATCACTGGAGAGTGAAGAGAGCACGTGAAACGTTAAGTAATAATTGAAAATTGTGTTACAAGTGCGTCCACATAGGAAAACGCTGAAAGAGTCCAAAGTTAAAGCGTGCAACCAAAGAGCAATTTCACACATCCAATCATTAATCAGTTCTAATACACATGATACTCCTATTCCATGTCCTTTGATATTAAAAGGGCGTCTAGACGCCTCTAGACCGTAAATAGAACATCCGGATGGAGAAATCGGTGGAAATTTCTTAATTAACTTGATTTGGCAAAATAAAAAAGGATTGAAACTGCAAAATATTTTGTAATGTACATGTATGACGTCACACAACAAGTGAAGTTTATGGGCGGCCCCTACTTTTCAAATGGCCGTTATGACATAAGCATTTCAACTGCACCAGACTGCACTTTAATCGTTGCCCAGCACATATACTGTACTTATAAACGTGACCATTTAATCGCTTTCAATTCATCGAATCGTTGATTTAGGGAAGATAAAAGTATAATATGTGAACTAAAAGAAGAAACTGCAGGCTACCTGTAATTGAATTTTTTTGTAACAATTAATTATTATTGTCCTTTTTCTTGAACGCTTTAGAAAGATTATCCAAAGTTTACCCTTTCAGTTATGCAACAATCAGTTAACTTAACCATGGGTGTGACTGAACCTTCTCTTTATTTACCAATTCCTTTGCATAATGCTAACAACAGTTATTAATGTATAGGAAACTGTGCTTTTCAGTGTCCAAGTATAATATTACACCTTAGAAATTGTATTGAATATTTCGTTAAATACACCCTCGTGTGCGTCTAGCAGTACTAAACCATCTGGCGTTATCAACTTGAAGTGACGTAGGTTTACAATTGGGCTCGATACGGTAACCCAGGTAACTCAGTGATTACTTGAGTCAACAATTATCAATATTTATAATGCAGCAACGGTCTTGTTTGGCTTTGTCCCACCCCGATTCAACATACATTTTTTAAACTTTTCTCTTTTCATTCTCACTCAGGACCGGACTTATTATAAGAGGTGAATAGGGATAAACAATGCCATAATTATGAGTATAGATGCATTAAATTGAGATAGATCTCAAGTTATGTTTCGAAGAGTTGACCATTTGGTGGGTATTTTCGTAAATCAATTCGACTTTTCATGTTTGAATATTTAAAGATGACCAATTAAGATATTGCCTTTATAAAGACTGTATCGCATTAACTGATATCAGATTGATTGGGCCTTAATTGATTTGGGATGCTTGTTATCTGTGTTCGTGATATTCAGTATTTCCCTATATTTTTTCCTGTTTGCATCGAAATTCATTATAAAAAGCGGTAATGTCTGCTTGTTGCCGATGAACAATAAACAAACAGTTGATTAATACTTTTTTTAACAGTTTAGCTGGCATGTTTGTTTAATTTCCTTACTTTGTTTTTAATTAGCATGTTTGATGATTTAATCAATTAGATAATTAGAGGATTGCCTTAATTAGCTATTTAGGTTTTTGTTTTCTGTTCACTTTTGAAT
>JAQGAF010000500.1:0-49780 GCA_034687865.1 Kryphioiulus occultus | reverse complement strand
CCCCTAATTCATCAATCCAATTGATACGGCAGCAAAAATATTTGAAACATTTATATAACTTCGGTCAGATTTACAGGATTTCAAAGCAACTCACTTGTCAGTCCTTTCTATAAATCAACAATACTTGTCTAGTAAATATGTACATATACAGGAATGACACCTGTAATAGCTGTCGGATTTTATCCTTTTTATTTTTGTGTTTTTGTGTGTCTTAACCTAACATAAAGTAACCTAAAAATGTAATATCTGATTTAGCTGCTCCAAACCGCAAAGCAATCACTGCTAGCCTACGAGCCGTCAGTAGAAGCCCACTTTCTATACTTTATGCTGGAATATTTGGTTCGAAACAAATGTTTTCATTATTCTGTCCACCTTCTAGCTGTATGCATAGTTTGTTTTTAGTAAGAGGTTTTCGAAACTTCGAAACAGCATGAGCTGTCCCGAACATGTTTATGGCAGATCCTGAACTCTCAAATTTCGCAAAAAAAAGTACGTGCAAACGTTTTCATCGTCGTGTTTACTTTGCCATTTATTGCCGCCCAATTTTGTGCATATATTTGCCCTTGCAGGAAATTTCCTTTTTCATTCTATTTTTATTTTTATTTCAATTTATGCGTTTGTCGATAAACTCTCTTGACTTCGTTAATTGCGACGAATTAGAGCAGGGGTAAATATTACGGAGCATAGCTCTTAGAAATACCATTTACTGGATCAGAAATTTCCAACGAATTCTCGAAAGGCGATGATTTCCTCAACATATTTCAGCGTAGAAACCAACGAATCCGAAATCCCTTTTTGAAATTCCTTGAGGATAAATCCATAAAGGAATTTAAAAGGTGCTTAAGTGGAATTGGGATGAGGCATCGCCCGCCATGCAATTGAAATGGAGAGTAAAGTGGAGTATAAGTTGACTAAGTGGCCTTGATGGATGAAGCCAGATAGAGCACGCTACCAACATGTACATGTACTGTACCGCCTTGGCCAAAAGTATGGAGCACTCCCTAAAATTCGCTTTCTTGCTTAATATCTGCCAACAACTGCGAATTACATGAAACATGCATCTGGAGTAAAGGCCTAATTTTTCCAGGTATTTGCTTGAACCTGATGATCCGGTTGCTTTTTCGTATTATGTTATGTGTTGACATAATGAGCTTTCAAAAAGCTTGAACTTGAGAAAAAATTCACTTTAAGGAACAAAGGCTAGAACCCAGTAAAAATAGCAAGATAGGTAAAATGTTTGCCTAAGTGAGCTCAAAATGCCTTCAAATGGTTAGCTGAGCTCGCTTCTTATGAATACAAACCAAAATCTGGATGTAAACCGAAACATTTCAGTTCTTGGAGACAACATGTTAGTTTGACAATCACTGTCAAATGTGAAATATTAATGTAGCTTAGTGGCTTTATTTTAAATCAAATGAAGAAGTTTATTCATGCATCATCATCATCTAATAACTTCTAGACGTTGACCTTAGAATATCCAAGGCATGCAAGAAGTCTAAACTTTCTGAGAAGAAGCAAAATTCAACAGTTGAATGAGCAAAATAACACAATGTTGGACATCGTTCAAATTATTCTTTACCCATATGGAACTCCATTCTGCAAACATGTTACCGATCTTGCTGTTTTTACTGGGTTCATGCCTTTTGTTACTGAAAGTGGAGTTTTTCTCACCTTATTGAAACCTCGTGCATTCGAGCTCATTATGTCAACACAACCTATAATGCAAAAAAAAGGATTTCAGGTAATTCGCAATTTTGGTAAATTTCTATGAAACCTAAAGACATGTCAAAATCTGGTATACTCTGATAAATTGTTCCAAATTTTGATCCACTAGAACAAGAGTAATAACATTTTAGCAAATATTACGCAAGAAATGAGAAGTTTAGGGTGCGCTTATATATTTTTGGTCAAGGCGGTATATACACAATATCTACCGGTAGTACGTGTATACATGTACAAACATACATAAGGACGGAAATAAAGTGCGAAGCTTTAATTTATATATGGCGCGCCCCGCTGATTTGAAGTTCAGCCGATTAGGAAATTAATCAAACGTTATCCCCTCTAAATCAAACCGTGAAAAAATGCACGTTTCGTTTTTAAGTATACGTTAATGAGAATTAATTGGCGAATACTCGTGTATACGTGAATAAATATCGAGCGTCCACACAAAGTATCTGCATGTGGCCCAAGGCCTGGTCGACACGATGCATGTATCGACCCACTCGTAAAATTTCTGACCGCAGGGAATAATACGGTATTAAAAATTTATCATTAATCCTAGAACCGCTGCCTGTTAATCATATTAAGACCGACACGAGCCAGAAATTTGCATGCAAATTTGGGGCAGAGAAGAGATTTCATTTTAAAACGAAGCTAGCCGACCGTTGTTGAAGCCTATAGATACGGTCGCAAACAGGGTTGTTAAATGTTGATTTGATAATTCATAACCTAATGGTCATGGTAAACACAATTATACATCTTATTACACGTTCGCGCTTAATGAGACTCGAATTCGAGTTTCGTTGTAAATCAAAATGGCCAAGTGGCGGGCCTTGGGAAAAGAAGAAAACATAATGGGGTTTTGTCGTGGAGCACATAGCAACTGAAATTGCTTATCCCGACCTAATAAAAGTAAATAGAATGGATATAGAAAAGGCAGAAAAGTAAATAAGGATCATAAATACAAAGGAGATGACCCATTCTGGATGCGATGCTCGTGTTTAATTGCTTATCGTAGTGTCGTGCGTGGGCCTATGAAAAATTAAGATCTAAGAGCAAATCTCTGAGAATGAATTTCACGTCTTGCTTTCTGAGCCCGAGAACATCTTATAGGCAAAATACTGCGAGGAGGCTTTGAAACGAGAATATCGATTTTAGGGACATCGCATCTAAATTGGCCACCAGATGGTGTTTAGGTGTTTGTCGACGCATTCAAACTGTGCCGGATAATGCTTGTGCACTCTCACAAACTAGAAAATAAGCTTGTCTGAAAAGTTGTATACACTCAAGTAAAAAGTGTGTAATTAATGGAAACAAGACGTACTTTGTTCATGGAAAAGAGGCGTTTACTTTGATCATTATATGAATCATTGCTCTAAGACGTTTTAAGCAACGGTTTAATTAACCTATTAATTTGCATGATTTAGCCTGTATTTTTCTGCGTATGAAGGTTTGCACTGTTGATTATTTAATTTTCGGCAGATGTTATTAATCCCAACTGACATTATTCTCTTGTTTTCTATCTACTTTAACTTGTGACCAACCGGTATATTAATGAACATTAACTAGTTAAAAATTACATCGTCAGGGTTCCCACAAGTTTACCAACATAAAATCCTCTGACTTTCCCAGGTTTTCCAAGTTAAAAAGTTTATTTTCTCCCTTGACCTTTACTGTTTTCCCATCTATGAATATAAAGTGAAAAGTACGGCCCTTTAAAATAAATGTCTTTAATCAATATGGCCATGACAACAATTATTGAATTTGAATAATAAAGGAATTCACACAACATCGAACATTAATGCGCTTATTTAATTTGGATATTTAATGACATAAGCGATATATGGAATACCTTCTGGATTCAAATTATAATTAAATGTTAGTAAATCCCCGACGTTTTGAAAAGTTTTCAAAACTTCAGAGTATAAATTACGTCCAATTACTTCTTGTTAAACAATAAAATCTGCAGTTGAAAACTGTAGCTTTGCTGTAGAAATCTGAGGCCATTTTAAAATTTCACGAAACACTTAACTAAAGTAATTGTGTAGTCAAAATGCAGTTTTTTTAAAGTAACAACGAAGTTAACGTGAAGTTTTTATGAAGGTTGCAAAAGGTAAATTGCAATATAACTGCAGATCTCATGCACGTTTACTGCATAAAAACTACAGTTTTACACATTTACTTCATAAAAACGTCACTTGATTCGGTGTTTCATGAAATTGCACATCCATTTCATAATTACTGTGAGACTCAACCTGGTCAGACAATTCTTCAAAAATGGAATGAAAAGTTTGGACGGACGAACAATCATCATCATTACCCACACAAATTTAGAATTGAACTAAATTAAAAAAAAAATTGATTGGAAATCATAGATTTTAACCCAGAATACAATATAAACTGAAGACTAAGCATTTGGTTTACTCAGTTGACCATCACATCCGCTTCCAAACAACAAAGATGATCACAATTTCGAACGTCCCCCTAGAATCGTGATACCCTGTACGGCTCTGTTTGAATGTGTTCAAAATAATGAGTAAAGTGCAGCCTAGGTTCTCTCGTATGTAGGTATAGGTCTGTGGTATTGTTTGGCAACATTTTTATAGGCGCACACGAGGATGCATCTCTCTCCAATTTATCCGGGAGCTGAATGTCGTTAATGTCGGAGGGAAAATAAATTTTACAAGCTCAAATGAGTCAAAGGACAAGATATATGGCGAATGCAGTTTCGAAATGCCAGAATAGCATTTTAATTAAAATAACACAAAGTTATTCGCAGCCTATAGAGAAATGAGAAATTACGATATCAATTCGCGTTATTTGCGGCGCGAACGAGGACCTATTAACAACAGAATATTCTAGCATATATCGTTAGAAAAATTATTGTTATATACAGTATAGTGAAACTGCAGAAGGTGATGCCGAGGGGCCAATTTTGAAAGTTACTCAAACTAAACTTTTAGTTGACTTGTATGTAGCTGGAACGTTGTTAACGTAACCACTGAATAAACAGCACACGTGTTGTTTGAAAATGAAAATACAAAAAATTGTTATTTAACATCTTGTATCGATGACCCACATAATCGAATGGGCGTTATATAACAAGTTGTACAACAGAGTTAAAAACTAATTTGTTATATTACAATGATTTGTGATATAGTGTGTGCACCTACATGTATACACATGTACAAGATACATTGTTTTGTTTAATTTCAAAAAGGATTTGATCAGAATTTGTTTAGTCTGGTGCCATATAGGGGACGTTCAAGTATTATGACAGCTTTGATGTTTTATAAAAACGCCCCATACAGCATGTGCATGTACAGGATATTTGCTGCATTTGGTATTGCAAATTCCATGACTTTTCAATGACTTTTTCATGACTTCAAAAAAAATGTTCAATGCCTGTTAAAATTTGGCGCCATTCAAGTTTTATGTCATCCCGAAACTCTAGAAAAAAACGCACTAGGTGCATTTTTTTGCAAAACTGGACGACAAACGATTAATTTTAACTCAAATTTGTATTTTGTGAATCAACCAAAAGCAAAATTTAATGACTTGTTTTCGACTTCCATGACTGAATTTTATTTCATGACTATTCTATAACTTTAATGAATGGTAGACACCCTGATGTATAGTATACCGGTATGCCAGTACATTGTATAATGATATGTATGCACTCCAGGAGTCCAGGATGCTGTCACTACTGTTACTGCACATCGTTTTACATGTACATGTACATGTATATTCGGTAAAAAAACTAAGACAAGCAGGCTTTTGTCAAATTGAGGGTTCTTAATTAGCACTCTCTTAACGAGCTAATCTACATGTACAGGTTAAGTAGGAGAAATTTCCGCCTCTAGGTATAAGAAACAGCTCTTATTTTCTGGCCCACTTAAAACTTTCAAGTGGATGGATGAGTTCTTAAGAAGCAGTGTGTTTCAAGTGAAGCATGCAAATTGATGGTTTTGACTTTTTGTTATCATCGAAAGCTGCTGATGAGAAATAACATAAGACCACGAAGATCGTTTAACTTGATTATTTTTAAAGCGTTGAAATACCTTGAGACTTCCTTGCCAATGAAATAAAAACTGAACATGTCGAGTCAATGTCAATGTAACATTTTCATAATGACCACTTGGTGTTTTGAAACACTCGAATAATTTGATTATTCCTTGGAACTGTTTGTACATGTCGTTCCTAATTCCCCATATACATGAACAATAAGCGACCTGTCAGCCTCATTTTGAGATGCTTTTAACTAGAAATACAGCATAATTATGTTCGCTAATATAATTTATCTCCTATGAGGGATTATTTATTCACCCATTGTAAGTAAATTGTGATCATTGTCGTCGAATTAAAAAATAAAACAGCACACGATTCCATTCTAAATATAGGATCTAAACATGCATCATCCACCCTAAGTAGACCCTCAGCAGAATAAGTTCAGACCTTCGTGGCAATAAAGGTTATCGATTCATGATATAAAATTCAAAATAAAATTAATAATCGAACCACGACAATGAAGAGAGTTATAACGAGCGAAGACGAATTAAGTTCACAAATTGGCTTATTCTTATAAGAAAATTGTTAGTCAAATTCATCGACTCAAGAATGCGTCTTGAAAATACTTTCTAGGGACTTTAGTGCGTTATAAAGGAAGAGGAGGACGAAGACTAAAACGGACGTAAAACTAAGCCATCGCCTACGCAACTTACACAGAACCTTAACGAGTCCATAAGCCCAACAAATAAGCTAATTTCAGTTTGGAAACTCAGCGACCTTAGCGTTTGTTTAGCCATTGGCTTAATTGAATGGCGCCTGTTTACTTGTGCGCGGGATTAGCATCATTATCGTTTTGGTGGAAATGTACGAAAATCGTGACGAAGAAGAAAAGTAATTCTTATGCACAGTCTCAACAACATCTATAAGCAAAGCTCAGTGTTGAATACGAAAAGTCAAGCGTTTGTTCGCTACTTTTAAATATAGAGTGAGGACATACGACTCCAGTGGTTTCGTGAATTTTTTGCGGCCGACTTATTGGAGTTATAGCGATCGAGTTTGATTAAATCAAGCAAGCATCTCTAAAAGTTTTCTTTTTGGAATTTTCCAGTGGTGAAATGTTTCCGCCTTCCGCCGCTAAAGGACGCTGAGTGGAAAGATGCCATTTTAGGACTCAGCGCATTCTAGCGGCGGAGGGCGGAAACATATCACCACTGGAAAATTCCAAAAAAACGCTCTGAGAGATGCTTATATGATATAATCAAACTCGCTCGCCATATCTGTAATAATAAGGTTTCAAAAATTCACGAACTAACTATGGAGACCTCTGAAGAGCCTATGAATCGATTAAATTCAATGCAACATCACTTGTGAAGAACATATCGAGAACTAATAGATGTCTACATAACTTAAAGAGTTTTTCTATGTATGTGACCCTATCTACAGTAAGATTATATGTCGAATACAACACTTAGTGATTTATTGAAAATGTTGCTATCATTTGTAATTACCCTGTGTTTTAAGGCCCGCTTTCTGGTGGTCAAGTTTCCACCAGTGCGGAAAAAAGTGCGGAAAAATGAAAACAAAATTTTAAACCTGAGACGATGGGAATTTTTTACACACGTGTTATTTAATTTATATAAGGTGTTGCTTTCTAAATTTGTCATCTATCAAAACGGTTTAACGTAGAATCAGTTTGTGTATTTTTCTGTAATTAATTCTTCGTACGTGTTAAAGTATTTAAATCGTAATTGGAGACAAATTTAAATGAGCACAAAGGCACCTTGATATACACATTACACTATGATACTTATTGCATTTGATGTGGGTTGAAAGCGAGCCTTAATCCATTTGACAATGTAATGATCCGTGCAAAGTAAATATTCACCCTCAATTTTTAAAGCAGATATACTGTATACAGTATCGCTCTGTTGTTGTCCGCACTTTATCACTTTTACTTTTATCGATGGCATAAAGCACGAAGGAAAATTGAAACTCATGACATGCAGACTGAATAGTCAATGAGAATTAGCCGTTGATTAGCTGATGAATCCTTAAGGAATTAGTGATTAGAGGTCACTCAAGAAGTGTGCAGCTAAAGGAATGATGCTAAAATAATGAATGGAAGTCAATACAAATAGGTGCTAATCAGTGAACTAATTCATCGTGACAATTGAAATTTTCTCTAGGGTTTTTGGAGGATTAAGGAGCGGCTATCGCAAAAAAAGCCTTATGTTCACATATACATGTACATGTATTTGCAGTAGCCAACACTTCGCCTTTATTCTCACTCTATTGATTTTTCTACTGTTATTTACCATTGTGATTTTCGCTTCATTTATATTTCGGTGCTTCATGGACTGATGATAGCCTCGCATTTTCAACTTCTCTCGCCTCGTCTATGACTGCTTAATAGGCATCGCAGTATTTGACTATAATAAGCTAAAATGCAAGATTTCATTTCAGCCAAGTGAAAATATCATCTACATGTGGTAGGCGTGAGTGGGACGTCTATTTTGGCAGAGAAAACTATTATATTCGCTAGCAAACCACAAATTATTTATGGCGAAACATACAAACGGGTCCACGTGGACTAATAATACTAAAATGGTTTGTTAAGGACTGGACCCTGCGTGAAAGGTATGAGATGGTTCAGCTTAAAGGGCCTTAGACAGTATAGAAGTTAGCCAGGGTATTTTGAAACTCATTGTGGGTTTTATAAAAAATGTCCATGCTTTAAGCTCGGCAATTTCTTTCCAAAAGTGGTTAGTCTCCATGTCCAAATTTTTATTGTCACCTGTTTCTAGCTTTCTTTACAATTAACTTATATCATAAAACTCAATCAATATGACTATTTACCAAAACGATAATTATTCAATTTCTATAGTATAACAAAATTTACACAACATCGAAGAATTAACGCACTTTAATTTAATTTGGATTTTTAAATAGGTATACTGAGAAGCTCGGGATTTATTTGAATTTGGCCAATTTTGAAAGTATCATAATGACTATCTGCCTTATTGAGATTTTCTTTCTTTCTTTGTGCAAAGGGCAACTTCACCTAAAAACAACGATACATGTCAAATCAATATATGAAATACCTTCTGGATTGCAATTATAATTAACGTTAGGAAAGCATCTGACCTTTTGAATTTGTTTTCAAAATTCCCCTGCATTTCCTAGGCTTCCCAGACAGTTATAACTTTCCCATGTTTTCCAAGATTCGCACATTCTGTGTGAACTCTGTATAAAAGATTGCCGCGGTTTCAATAAATCGCTGTGAGTTTTGTATCTAACATACATGCACATATACAGTATGCTCAGTTAATGAGCAAAAAGATAAAATCATAACAAATTTTTATACATCTATAAGTTTTGAAATGCACCCACTAGTGATTCTTTGGACATTTGTGGGCCTTGTGTCAAGTTGGCGCAATTTTGAAGCTGCCTTTAAATACCTATCACCACGATCAATTTTCCACGAGAACATCCCAGCAAAGTGTTTTGCGTCTTCCATTTTTAATTTTCTTGGCCATTTGCACAACGTGCATGCATACGGAGTGAATTTATTTTCTCCTGTGCAATAAAACGACCTCCGTTTAGTATGGCTTGCTCGGAATGCGAGCCGAAAGTCATTGTTTATGCTGTTAAATGGCGGTAGAAGAAATTCTGATGGATGAAATAAAGTAGGAAATAGAAGAAGAAAAAAACACATACCGCTTTCCCATTACTACAGAATTTGAAGAATTCTACTAAATTTATCGAAGAAGTAATGTTGCTATTTGAGTTAAGGGTGGCGATTCAAAAGCAGCTAAGTGAATGAAGGAAACGCATATATTACGGGCATATTTTTGCCTCATCTCTAGGCTATACTAAAAGTGGTTCGGTAAACATTATAAACTATAAAAAGGCATTATCTTTAATACATTTAGGGCTTCTCTTAATTAAATAATTCAAGAAAAAAATAGGAAATCAACTGACTCAAATTCAAAAAATACTCACTAATTTCCTTCAAAAATGGCCTCCGTGCATTAAGGTTATGGCTTCAATATAAGAAAATCGATGGGTGCTTCCGAGTTTGTTTTCTTGTACAAAAAAAATCTGCCATAGAAAGCAAAATGCCAGAAAAAAATTAGAATATATTATAGACTTCGTTTTTGTATGCCAAGTATGACGGCGGGATCAGTCTACTTGTATAGTCTTAATTATTAAATATGAAAAAATTAGTCATCATAAATTTCACTTAGATAAGTGCGTGGGTATCTGTCTGCCTGTGCTGATTATTCGAACCATACACATGTACATACAATCAAGCACAAGCTTCAACTCACAATAATGGAAAAATGCTTCAAAATATATGAATTAACGAATTCAACGAGATTAATGTACGTGGTAAGGTGCGACTTTTTCTGAATGTTTATTCCAAATGTAGCCATTTACCTGTTACTAAGGAAATGCGAAAAAGTTATCCTGCTTTGGGGAATAGTTGCATATGAACCATATTTGTTAGAGCCTAAAATGGCCAGCTTTTCGCCTGCTCTGTTTATATGAGATGCTGAAATTAATATTTGCTTAAAAAGTTTTGGGCGGGTTAATGAAAAATGGGTTGTCTGAAATAACCATCTTAAATTGACCATAGATGTACTCGTTTCCAAAATGTACAGAAGCTCGATAAAATAAAACTGTCAGCAGGTGGTGTGACACGTCCGCAAATTATACTGAGATTGTTGCCAGATTTCAATTTGAAATTAAATTGTGCTTGGACGAGGCTTACTTCGTTATGGTCCCTGCTCCAACATACCGTACATGTGGACGCAATGAGAAAGTTGGCTTCTCCTAACGGCTCGTATACTGGCAGTGATTGCCTGTCCGTCAGGGGCAGCTAATTCAGAATTGAATTGTTATGTTGGTTTGGGTTATGTTAAGATTATTGATGGCACCAGTGGTATACAAGCTCTTCATTTTTGAATTCCATTATTGATTGCGATAATCATTGCTACATGTGATGACATTTATGCAATACAGCTGAACACAGTATATACAGTACGCCCGTTTCTGTAGTTGAACATGTACAGTAAATGCTCAAAAATAGTCACTCTTTAAGAAATAAACTTCTTTAAGAATTGTCCCGAAATAATGCAGCATACTGATCATGGTAAACTTGCTACTGGTTTTTTAATTATAATTTCAGAAATCGCCAAAAGTTGGTAGTGTTCCCCAAATACCTGCGTGCTGTAATGAAGTGCCTCTTGCTAATCATTTCCATCCATTTTGTCGTAAAAATGTTTGACATGATAGGGACCTAAATGCCACGCACGGTCCCTTTATGAGTTGATCAAAGGCAATGAAGTAGGCTTTCTGACTTTGTACTAAAATAATACAGTGTTAAATGTTGCTCATAAATGGGAGTGCAAAGAATCATTACCATTAAACGTGTATTAACCTCCGCGAGAAAATATCGTTAAAACAAGCGAAATGGATGTCATTTACGGTTGAAATAAACCGTATTATACGGTCAATTTTAGAATGCCATGACCCATGAGTAATTGATATTATATTGCATTATCTTGTCCGACTGTACACTATACCCAAATGTGAGAAAATTAGTTTTTGTTGTTTGTGTTGCTTACAGCTGTAAGTAACACGAAAATATTAAGCAAAGTTAACTTTTCGGAGGTTCCCTGTCAAAACATATAGTGTCATAATGCTGGAAAACACGATGACAGCCATGCTGGCAAAATATGAAGCCAACAGTATAATGGCGAAATATGCATTATTCATGGCAAGTAAATTTGCCAGCTGAAAATGAACGTTTCAAGCTGAATGACTAGACATTGTATATGCAATATGTACAGGCATACAATACAGTGTATATGAAGTCTGACATTTGAGAAAAAGGAATTCAGCTGAACGAAAATATAAAATAAAACGTGAAAGGTGCGTGAATATTTCTAGCTCCTTAGGGAAACTATGGGATTATGAAAATTTGCACAAATTCTGAATACTCATTCATTTAACATTCCACACCCCGCCATTGAGTGCTTAATTGCATTAGCCCAATATTAAATTCTCATGTCAATACGGTAGTAGTTAATAGAACTGAAATGCAAGAGACGCTTCTGAAGTACAGAGTGATCATATCCTCATTGTAATGCGGCAAGGACTTTGTGATCATCTTGTAGTATATAAGCCATTTAAAAAACAATTAATATGCAGCGTTGGTTCGTGTGTTTTATAGATGTTAAAAATTGTTATGTTTCAGATGCCAATATGCACCAGAATATGAGGAATTTTATTTCCCTGCTGAAAACTCACCACCAAAAAGGCTAGAAGGTTTCCTAATTTGGAAACCTGAACATTTCCCAGCATTTGTAGTTTTATTAAACTTTGAAAGCCATGTTTTTACTCTAAAGGCTTATACAGATTTCAAAAATAAATAATATATATTCTCGTCCGACCAAGCCAGTTATACAAAAACTGGGTTGGGCTTCGCATTGTGTCGTTATTGCATTTAATAATGTCCTGGAATACAAATTCAGACTTACATCGCGAGCTGCAGTACGTCTTACAATTGCAAATTTCGTTAAAAAAAATTTCGAGGCTTGTCTTCTAGTGCTTCATGGTGTGGCTTGTTTACAAATTCATTTTTTTATGTAAATGGCATAATATTTGCATTTACATTGCGCCATAGGGCTTTAGTGAGAGCGTTGATAACTTTATAAGAACGAGGATACGTAACAGGCATGTTTATAAGTAATTAACCAAAGAAACAAAATATACATTATATACTGTACGTAGCTTGTGTATACATGTAGATGTATACCACCTTTCTTGTTACACAAAACCATTAAATTCGAGTACCAAGTCCCCACGTTTAGCATAAAAACATATACATTTTTTGCCTTGTTATTACCTGCATGTTTGCCAATTGAATTGTCTCACGGAATAATATGCAACTTACTTTCCTCCCATTTTTGCCAGCATTTATTAAAGGATTTCCTCACTTGACATGGGATACATTTTCGAGTCACTTTCATGCAACTTGAACCATTTACATGCATTCATCGTCCTCAAAAGACGCCTCTCTTGACGATAACTTGACGTCATTTTCTATAAACATTAATTTCTTACGCTATAGTTGGCGTATAAGCGAGTTTCGTACATAACGAAAATAATTATTCAGCATGAAACGACTACTAATTTGGCCATCTTGCCGTGTAAATATGCAGTAGAAGGTCGCAGAAATGTCGAGGAAATGACATTGAGATAAAAATAATATATTTCTGCGATGGTCTTAATACAGAAGGAAGGACATGGCTAAGCATAACAAGCTATGATGATGGTTGTCATGCTAAAATATTTCCGGACAGCTACTTAACTGATTTCGGCCCATGTTAACGACAGTCGTTTAGGATCGGCCATAAATTATGTTACACATTTGGACAGTTTATGAAGTCTCTCCATCCTGGGTGCAATTTCATAAAAAATAATCCCCTTATAATCAAAGAAAATGCGTAATGCTTGGGCGAGAATTGTTAACAAATGGGCGTGTTATGTGACATTTATACCCTTAACTAAAATATCAACCATGCAGACGAAGTCCTATTTGCATTTTTAATTTTAACAAATATAAGTGCACAGTGTAAATTCTGTGAACACCATACCAAATCTGAGAAACTAAGATATCATTCGGCCAGCGTTTTAAACTACATCTTAAATTAAATTTCCCTGGATATTTCCCAGACTTATCGAAAATTTCAAGAAATAATGGATTTGTAGTATATTTATATTAATAACGATGCGAACACTATATACAGGTTAAAACCAACAGATCTGAAACACTGCATTTTATGGATTTATTCGTTTTTCGAATTTTTAACAATTATTTATAAGGTTGGAAACATTGTAGGGATTTTTATGAAAACTTTGATAAGTAGCCACCATCGCATTTATCATTACCAGAAATAATGGATTTTAAGTAAATTTTCAGAAATATTAGGAAATATTAATTATCACAACACACAGCTTTTCTATTATTTTTATGAGCGACATACCAATCAAAATCGTAGTGCCACAACACATTTCCAGACATTGTATGAATTTCCCTGACATTTCCAGGTTTTCCAGACTGTCAGTCACCTTGCACACAAGTCAATTAATGTACCTGATACGTAGTCAAAATTATATTAATACACCTGTTGTGCATGCTTATTCAGGTTGACAATTTTACTTTGTACATGCATAATAATGTTGCTCTGCAGTATACTATAGTCACACAGTACTGAACGATTATTCAACATTGTGTTTTTAATTGCTTTAACGTATACATGTAAGCGTATATGCTTTAACATTTTGCTAAATCATTATTGGACATACGGTAGGGGAATATCCTTGGGAAATAAGTTTAAGGGTTTTTCTATACATTGCGGCTGTTATTTCTTATGTTAAAATAGCAATGAAGATTTTGCCCTTTAAGTCAAATCCAAAATTGGTTCAGGAATAAATGGGTTTAACGCTAAATCAAAGGAAAAACAGGGCTAGCATAATTGTTCCAGACAAGAAAGCGCCACTTTAAAGTGGGAGCGTATATGGCACTATCCAATTATTGCACGTCCTATATAAAACATAAAAGTTATTTAAGAATAGACTTTCTGGGTCCAAATTGCAAAGTAGGAAGTTTTACTTCCATAAAAAAGCACAGTAACGCATTAGTGCTATAGGCTGCCGAATAAGAAAAGTAAAATATATTTCCACTCTTAAGTTTTTTAAGGTTCTACTTTATTCATGAGACGATGGGAAAACGAATTTCGTACTTAGTTATTTGGATTCTTCTCTAGCTAAGAATGTGAGGCAATATAGGGTAATAAGTGGAGACCTATTTGGGAAGGCGACTACTCAGACGATGTGCAATACATTGACTTTAATTATCGAATGCCTGCCATCCTTTTTCATGATCTTTTTTTAGACAGGCTCTATGGCGAATGTCGTAATAAAATTGTCTCTCTTAAGTTATATTTAAGTTTAACAATACTCTTCGTGAAAAAATGTGGAGTGTGAGAATTCATGCAAAACTTAAAAAAATTTTGGGTAAAAAAGCTAATTGATTTCAGAGAAAGCCTGTTTTTTTTTCTTTGTTTTTGCTGTGTACGTCCCATTATTAACTGTAAAGTAGAGTACCTATCTCAGATGCTAGAAGTACCACAACCGACGCGTCGTTATGTTTCTTTCTTTATATCAAAAAATGTTAGCAAAAACAAACCTGCCATGAAACACTACATGTACATCAGGGTTCCCCCAGTAGATGACATTTTCAACTCCATATTTATGCAATTTTTTAATTTCTTCCACATTTTTTATTCTTGTGTTATTCCTATAATTAGCCTTGTCAAATGTATGATTGATTTGCTGAATTTCCCTAACTTTTTCAAGGTAAATGCATCTTCCCAGACTGTTGCACATGAAAATTATCAATAAAACGATTTTGCACAAAGGGTCCATAAAGAGCAGTAAAATTTCGTTAATT
The DNA here is from genome assembly GCA_034687865.1 of Kryphioiulus occultus. Taxonomy (NCBI): domain Eukaryota; kingdom Metazoa; phylum Arthropoda; class Diplopoda; order Julida; family Julidae; genus Kryphioiulus; species Kryphioiulus occultus. Next base: position 34,527 of record JAQGAF010000500.1, on the reverse strand, counting down.
TTAAATTTTTTGGAAGAATTTGATCCCTTCAGCTATTTTGGCATAACCCAACAGACAACGGCATTAGACAATCAACAATTAGATAATTATTGCTGGAATACAGCAAAACTGATAGATGGAATTTTCCCTTTTCTAATAAAAGAATTGCAAAAGGACACTAAAGCATCACCTGTCTCGAATGTTTCGACGTTGTCATGAAAAAGTTGAATTTACTTGAACGAGTTTGACCTTCCCTCTTACGACTTTCCACTAGTTTTAACTTTTAGCTATTCTACTGGTATTGCTGATCCGACAGCTGTCCAGTTATGGTTTTTACTCAAGTTCGATTTTTCTTATTAATTCACGTTATCTAAGCTGAGTCGTTTGCATGATTTTATATTCACTTCTCGTTTGAAAACACAAGGCTTTTCATTTTCATTTCACTTCTTCCATTTTTTTCTTCCCTGCGTAAGCAGATTTGCGTTGCCATGACAACAGCCTCACGCTGAATCTCCCACAATTCCTCAGCCACCCCCGCAACCCACTTCGGATCCCCATTCGGAAAATATTTCTCTGTTTGGTATCTACGTGCTTGGAGGTTACAAGTGCATAAAAGAGGTTACAAAGGATAAAACAACCGAACACAAAAACTCAAAACTATCTGTATCCTACATAAGTCGAAAAGGCCCTTATTTCCAACATGATTCTAGCCAAGAATGGTGGTAAAGAAAAAGACGTCTTCGAATTGCTACCGTCTTGCCTTGGTTTTACATTACTCATGCGATGCCAAATATCTTTCCACCTCATTTTCTACGAGGGACGAATTTCAAAATTTGGCACAAAGAAAGCCTAATAAAAATCTCGAAAAGTGGATTTTTCGCAAAAAAATGTGCGATGCAATCCACGTGTCTAGACCAGATGCACTATATTTTTTAGAAATTTTATTGCGAGGAACATAAATAAAAATGCGTTATTGGTAACTTTGACCTACGAGGTTAGGTGGATTAAAAACCTGTCATAGTCAAGGGAACGTTTTTGAAGTAGTCATCAATAATGTTTGTTATTGTTTGTTGAGGAACGTCTGCAAGGTTACGACAGCAGTAAGTACATGTAACTGAATTTGACCGATGTTTGGTGAAACGGTGTTTTCTAACTGTAAAGCCTTCTTCTTTAAATTATCACTAATCGTATTCTGTCGATGTTTCAAAAACCTTTTATCGAATGACATGCAATTCTTGTTTACTGTCTTACGAGTAACTTTGTTCTAAAAACGATTTCTGCGTATGCCAAGCAATTCGGGGTGGTTTGGGCTGTTTTGGGGAGAATTTAGGGACTATTTTGGGACTTTTGGAGACATTAAGGATTATTTTAGGAATTTTCAAATAGTTACAAACATTTTTAGAATATTCATTCATTTTTATGTTACAGTACAATATTAAAAGAACCAAAGTGGTGTCAAACTGCACATGTACCAAGCTAAAGACCGTCAACATTTAACTTATTGCAGGTAGTATGACAACACAATTTAGATGGCTTCTTAGAACTCTTATATTTAGGACATTTACATTATTTCTTTTAGTACTTTTAGGACTTTAAGGACTAGTTTGCCAACCTGTTTTCGGACTTTTCCCTCACTTTGTGTGGTTTTACATAAGTTATGAATGTAACATGTCTTCGTATAAATAGTGTAAATAGATACTATAATTCATTAGGAGTTCCAAAGCGAATGTTGACAATAAATAACTGAAGGGGTTAAGTGCGTTTGTTGAACTGCAAAATGAGACTTCACTGCTGGAAGGTTATTAAGAAGTATACAATTAATGATACGACATAGATATCTCGTAAACAATTAGACAACTAATTACGATTGCTCATTACAGTACCAAAACGTCAGACTCACATTTCCGAATTCTAATTTTGGCACCAATCTGGCAAAATTCTCCGAGCTAAAAAGACGAATTGCAAATAACTGATAACGTTTAATTATCGATTTACTTTCTAAACTTTTTGTAATTGCAACTGATATTGTGTTGATACAGCTCATTATAATATTCGTTATCCAAAAATCGAAACTGTCTACCTCGGTGAACTTAGGCCGGTTATTGACTTAATGTAAGATAGGCGATGTAATTTAGATATTTGAAGTATATTTCTCCACCTCATTATTCCCCGACTTAATTATAAGCAGAAAAAAATTCAAAAAATCACGAAGATAAACGAGTCTTGTCTAAATCACTTCTTCCATTCATCGCTTTGATGTACAACGAATTACCGGAGGATATTAATTAGTCTATAAATAACACAAAGTAAACTTGTGTTACGCTATAAAAGTAAACAGTCTAAATTTTCCGCGGTATTCCTTATTCTTCTTATTCAGCGAAATCTTTTGAAAGCTCTCGTATGCAAGTTGATTCTATCTTAAAGTTTGTTTAATCTCATTAGATTCAGAATTTGTAAACTATCATTTTATCGAAGAATTATAGCTATGCCATTCATACGGTATATGCAGGTATATGGGTATATGAATTCGTATGGGTATATACGGTATATGCATATTGGGCGTCGCTATGGACTGCCATGCCAAATGGAAGCATAACAGCATTGCAAAGTCAAAATAAAATGAAAATTAATGCTGATACAAATTCAAAATGAGACACTTCAATTTGTAGTAATTAGCTTTTATCGTTGAATTAAGGCGGCCTTGTAGCAAACATATAAGATTTTGCTCAGCAGTTACTCAATTCGGGACGTATGAGTAATGAACTTACATATAACATTAAAACTAAACAGCTACAATCCATGAATTCCACGAATTCGTAATATCATTTTAGATATGCAATTATTGGAATCCTTAGGAAGGTGATGTTAAAATATTATGACATACCTTTTTCGAGATTTTTCGGAGACACCCCTTATAAACATTGATCATCATTTTCAAAACCCTCTAAATGATGAGAATTATTGACCAAAAAATTTCTAATTGAGCTAACTTTGTATAAAAATGAAATAAAAAAACGCCTTATGCAATTTCTTTTTGAAAAACTGAAACATTTAACAAACTGGTACATTTCATAATTAAGCAAATAGGCAAGTAACATATGGTTCGACTCAAATTCTCAAGTCGATTTCCCTGACATTCCCTGACAACTTTTCAATAATTTCCCTGATATTTACAGACACAGAATAAGACATTTCCCTGACATTTAGAAAAATAATGGATTTTACTCTAAATTGTTTTAAAAGATGTCTAATCAATCAGCTGATGCAAGCCATCTCAATGTCACCGACATTCCCGTTCATTCCCTTACACTTTTCCATTTCCCTGACATTCCCTGCTTTTCCCTGACTTTCCAGAAAGTGGTAACTCTGCGTAGAGGTTTATTTTCCATTAACTAACCACTTATAAACTTATAAACTGTGCGTATAAACGTACATTCAAGCATCAGTGGGGCAAAAACTTCAAACAGGTTTTGTGTTTATATGATAGTGTATTTGACAAACCCATCACGTACTGTATTTCCTGTAGCAGTTGTGCTGATTCGGATTTTTTAGGAATATCCCCCGTATAATCTTCTCTACTTTGCCTCTGAACACATGCGAATTGCAGGTATACATGTACATGTATTCAATTTGAGGATTTGGGGATTTCCTTCCTCCCTTCGTCTTTTCGTCATGTCATGTGACAGCGATCTGTCATCGTAAAATTAACTGAAGAGTTAATCATCTTGAAGTTAGGGTGCATTATGCGAGCATTTCATTCTATTTGGACCGCCACTGGCCCTATTCCAAATATGTGAATACTTTGACACCGAAAAATGTCCACTTTTTTTCGCAACCAAAATGAAAGCTGTCGGTTTAGTTTCAGCAAGATGTCCGCGTGTGTAGCGAAATTCCATCCGCCATCATCCCGAATAAAACAGGGCCAAATTTCACATTTACTTTAGTACCAAATGTTCACTTAATATCTACATGTAGATTTCAACTCCACTCTTTGATTAGAGTTAAATGTCCTTACATTTTTCCCGTTTTATTTTATTTTTTGCTAATTTTTTTTAATTTATCCTAATGTAACCTAAACTAACCTAACAATGGAAATTCTGCCTAGCTGCCGTTAACCGTCAGGCAATCAATGCTAGACTACGAGCCGTTAGGAGAAGCCCACTTTCTGCTAGTCCAATTTCCGAATGTGTGCCAAACAAACAAAAAAATTGAAAAGGATAAAATCCGATATCTATCAAAGGTGTTGCTCGCGTGTACTATTGGGCGTATAATCCCTGCTACAGCATAAACACCAAGTCAGCGGGCTTCTCCTAACGGCTCGTATGCTTGCGGTGATTGCCTGACTGCTGGCGGCAGCTAACTTAAATCACACATTACTTTTGTTTGGTTAGGTTAAACAAACAATGAAAATGAGGAAAAGCAGGATACATTCCGATATCTATCAAAGGTGTCATTGATTTCTACTCGGGTTTGGTTCGGAATGGTCCGACCAACACAATCAGAAACAGGGTGGCAAACGAGCAGACTTTTTTGGAGACAAATTACGAGGTATTTTAGGATTTTTTTCAAATAGTACATTTTTTAGAACGCAGTATTTCAATCTTTATTCATCTTTATGTTAGAATATTACAGCAACAAAAGTGGTGTCAAACTGCATCTGTACCAAGGTAAACGCTATCAGCATTTAACTTAGTACAGGTAGTTTTAACAACACAATGTGCGTTTTAAGACTTTTAGGACATTAAAGTATTTTTATTTTTTAGTACGGTTAGCACTTTTAGAAATTGTTTGTCAAATTGAGAAAGTTGGCTTCTCCTGTCATCTCGCAGGCTGGCAGTGATTGCCTGGCGGCTGGGGCAGCTAAATCATGCATTACTTTGTTAGGTTAGTTTAGGTTTAAACAAACAAAAAAATATCAAAAAACAAAAAGTCAAAAAAAATGATAAATTCCAACAGCTGGGACGGATGTCAATATCGCATACTTGCCATTGGAGCTGAAATACAAATATTATGTACCCACTTTGACAAAAGACTATACAAACGTGTATCGCCCTCGTTGACGACTACAGTGGTGTTCCAAAACGTACATGTACATGTGTAACGTGCACATTTGATGCGGGGACTACAGTGACGGGTGCAATGCAGTGCAGTCCAATTTCCCAATAACGAAAACTAGCAGCCTTCAGATGGCATTCCACATCCCCTAAACGTCCTTCCCCAGTTCGCCACGTGTGTCGCCCACCAGACAGCGACTTTTAAACTCACAGGCTAGACAAGAATGAAGGTTATCACGTTGGATAAGTCGGTGCCAAATCCAAAGTCACTCCACACTCCAATATTTTGACACCATCCGCAATTAGTACGACTCTAGTCTTCCACCATCCCATTTTTTTCTCTATCGCCACCCTACCTCCTACCCCCAGTACTTTTATTCACAATATCGAAATACGGGTTCGCGCCTGGCTCGTTCCAGTTTGCCACTCAAGCACGAATAACTGGCGCTGGTATCGATTCAGTTTCAGTTAGAGTTTGCAACGGCCTTCCCCTCGTCCTATTTCCGCGTTGTTCAGCCATTTTGGCAGAGGAGCCGCGCATGCGCCCAGCGTTGGGGGGCAGACCCAAGCCGTCGCCATGGCAACCGGCTCGCATTGGGCTGCTCCTCCAACTCCTCTCATTCCGACGAGGGCTACGGCGCTGCCAGCGTGGCCCGAGTCTGTTTCCACAACCATGGACGACGGGATGCTGGCCTGGCCCAAACTCAGAAATCCCTGAGAAGAGAAAATTTCATCTTCATCCACCAGAGGACAACGTTTATGGTCTTCCCTACAGCCATTCCCCAGCAGCGAGCACGTGCTGCCCTGCCCTCTCAACTCTGACCCCGCTCCGCCATTCCGCCTCCTCAGCTCCAGTGACTTCCGGGACCCGGTCAGAGGTCATTGGGTCATTCCAAAAACACCCCCATCCAGCTCACATGGAATTGCCATGGAATTGTCATCAATCAGTGATTTTTTCTTCATTTCTTAACGAATCCCGCGTTCCAATGGCGGTATTTACTGCCAGGGTTTTACCTCCGTAAGCTGTGATTAGTACTTTGGCAACGACGTAATCCCGTCTAAGATTGTTCAACCAACAACTCATTGCGGACACTATTTCGTGCCTCTGGTGACTATGCATAGTGAGTATCCTGAGACGTTGTTTTCATTTCATTTGCTGCATATTGCTCGTGGTTTGGGTTTTTTCCTTTTTGATTATCTAAAAATCGTTTTGTGATTGCTGACATATCTCGATTTTTTTCCGTTTTGATTTCATATCGGTGCTCATGCTTACTTGTCATCGAGTATGCACACAGTATGCCTCAATCTCGGTGTGTTATTATATATCGGGCGATTTGCATGCTTTTCAAAAAGTTTGCTTTGACCTTATCCCTTCGTTCTGCCACCAAAACCATGGAAAAGCTTATAAAGTGAGGTATCTGATACCCCATTGTAAGATGCTATTTTTAACGCGTTATAAAAATAAATGCAGCGCCTAGACCTCTCGAGGGACGTCAAGACAAAAGCACAATCTAAAATTCTCGTATTTGGTACGTATTTGGTGCATGAGGGTGAGCTAAATTGTGAGATATACAATATACAGTACTGCGAACGATCGTTTGACAACCTACGAAAAACGTGTCTGGGTTACGTATGGGGAATTCTTGCCCTTGAAAGACTGAAACACTGGCGAAATTCATTTTATGGGATTAATTTAAGCTTATAAATCTCAGCGAAATCGAATGCTGTACACAGGTTTCTCCCAGTGATAACATTTTCAACTTCCCTGACTTTTCCAGGTTTTAAAATATATTTCCCTGACCACCCTAACCAATGAAAATGCAAAAATGTATGAAATGCCAGTGTAAGGAATGCTATATTTATTGCTTCCTATATATAAACAGGAGATAGACCAAAACTTTCACGAAGAAACAGCAAATTTAGATTAGTTTTTTAAATTTATTTTACATTCATGTAATTGCTTGTCATCTCTTGATTTTTGTGCTAACAAATAACTAGCTATGCAAAATCTTCTATTGATTTATTGAATTTTCCTGACATTTTCAAAGTAAATTAATTTCCCCTGACTCTTCCAGGCCGTTTCAATTTCCCTGACTTCTCCAGGTTTTCCAGGTCTGGGGGAACTCTGTGTACATGTACCATCTATCTGATCGTCCGATTAATTTGCATTTGAAAATTCTACCCGTCTAGCTGGCTATCAAGCTAATGATATCAGCCGGAAATATAACTTTTAACATCAGAAATGATGCACTTCTGACACCAATTAAATAACTACAGCTAATAGCATTTTAAAGAAATTCTGAGCTGTAATTAATCATTAATTAATGACATCTTACCCTTTGCATTTAGTATTAACTATAAACGTTTTGTTTTCAAAGTTAAATAAATAAATAAAATGGGTGAAAAAGTTTATTTTGGAAACTTTATGAAAAGCTTTGGGAAACTCAACTTTAATTAGATGGCTTTAGAAGCTCGTAGCTGAAAATCTATAAGTACCAGCTCCTATAATAAATGGCTCACTTAATGAGAAAGGGCTGGCGACATCTGGTGAGCTTAGGAACTCGTTGCAATTGATACGTACAGTATGTGGAATTAAAAATAATAGACCTTAATAAAACTTGAATAAAAATCTTTCCACATGTATGCCAAGCCAATACAAGCCCTGGCTGGAATTGTATAACCATTTGGCAACAGTCATTGGATTTCAAGTTTAAGCTGGTACCACTTTCAGTTCACTTCACAGTAAAAAGAAAGTAAAAATAAGACTTGTATTGCAATGTTGACGTAAAGTGAACAAATTATCAATACAAGGTCAAAAATGCAAACTGCTGACAGTAAAAAATTCACAGTTGAACCCTGTTAAAGTATTTTACACGTGTAATGGCTGAATATAAGTGGTAAAATGATGACAAGTTGAATTAGGATCATAGTTTCATAGTGTGACCCGTTTAAGTTTAAGCTAACGACAGTAATTAGTAACTCAAGGTCTAGCTTTTTAAAGTGTCCTATTTTTGAAATAAACTAATTTCAGTATAATAAGGTTATTATAACATGTAGGTTGATTGACTTTGCGAACGTTTTCTGTATTTTTCTCCAAAGAAGAAAGGTTTTCTAATCTTAATTTCATGAACTAAAAGTTATTGCCAAACCTGCGTCTTGCAGACTTAGGACTTGAGAGCCCTTTGACCATAACCTCCTGAAGTTACATAGCAAACTAAAATCCTCACAAAACTATAGCAGTTTATAATAATAAAACTGCAATTTTCGTAAGACACAAATAAATATTGTTGCTGATAAATTTCAGAGCAAACACGTACGGTTTAAAGTTATCTTTTATGCGCATGTGATATATAATTTATGAAATACGCTTTTCCATGGAAACTGATATGAGTTTTTTTTGTAATGCCCGTGTTTTGGGGGAAAAGATTAAATATGTTTAATCTTTGGATTGCCTGCTCAAGACCTAACAGATGCTCATATGAATTTATAAACGAATGCAGATTTCTTTATCTTTAACAGCAATATTCTCTTGTCCTGAATTTTTCCATATATACCATTTACTATTTAAATGAAGTATTTTTTATTCTCTAATTTGTCCATTTCATAAAATGGCGTTATCTCTTAACAGACGTCAGGGGTCACATGGTATTTCGGTCTCAGTACATGAGGAAGACTCATTTAGGTAGGCCAACAACTATAATGTGTGCACTTTAATTTTTTATTCCTTATAATATCTTTTATATATCAACGTTTTTACCTTTTTATATTCTCCGCGTATTTTTTATATCTAAAAGTGGCTGACAGTACTTGACAATGCTTTTAGGGCGGCAATATCTGCTAATACACCTCCCATTTTATATTTTTTTTTTCGCTCTCTCTCTTCATGTGAAGGTTGTGTGTATAAACTTGGCACCACTTTTTCCGAAATGTGGATAGTCTTCTTCAAACCATTTCCATGTCTAGCTTACCCTATCATAAAGGTTTACTTTGACTCAAGCAAAATACTGCGAATATAACGCAATATTTCCCAGAATCCACAAAAAAAAACAAGCCCGCATATTTTCCTTGAATTTCCAGAATATAAACACCGTTTATTTTGTTGCTTTTTTTGGATTTCAACGTGATCTTACTTGTCCATTGGCAGCTGCCCACGCTGAAATTCGAGAGTTGTTTACAAAACTATACTGTATACCTGCAAAGCCAGCGCAATTAATCTTCAAAAATAAAACTACAATGTAGGTCTTAATTTTTCTTGGAAAATTCTCTATTGGAGCTTCACATCCATGTAAATGTCCATGAAATTAGATTAGGGGAATTTTCCTGGCATCGAAAAGCAGCTATGGGTCAATAAAGGGCTTGTGTCAAGCACTGCAAATGCATGCCGGAGAAGATGAATTTCCAATAAATTGCTAACATACGTTCAAATATTTAATAATGTTTTCATGTTGGTTTTGCAATCGGTTCAAAATGATCTGCAAATTATTTACTTTTCCATTGGTCGCTGTAAAGCAGCAGTGCAGGACCTCCACATTTTCCTTTTTTGTTTTTGTTTTTACTGGTTCATCAGATGGATTGGGCATTTTTCCCTCACACCAACAAGATAAATATTAATATTAAAGTGTAATTTGCAAATATTTTTGTGGCCATTGTAAATGCAGCAAACATAAAAAAGTGGGGAAAGAAGGTGCCGATTATTTTTATTATGTTAAATGCTCGTATTGTTATCGCCAGATGCGACTTTTCCAATTGAAAAAGATGAGTTTGGGAGTTTTGTTACTAACGTGACCAAGAAATAAGATAAACTGATTCATCAATTTCAAAAATGCGTCAACATTAAACAAGATGCAATGGAGGGTGCATCTGTTTCCAGTGAAAAAAAAATTTACGAAGTAAACGACTATTTATAAGCTTACATGAAAACCAACCTTAATTACTACGGTTGACGCTACATGTAATTTCGTGTAGTGCGGGCGTTAGTGCAAAAATTACCTCGTGACTTTCGAAATGCACACCACGCAAATGTTACCAAATATCGCAATTTTTATTACTCAAAAGGGAGAGAGAAGCCTAATGCATCATCCTATGAAAACTATAAAGCTTTACGATTTTACGGTTTAAGAGCTAAGTTTTACCAAGGTGTTAATATTTAAGGCTCCCCTAAATAAGTTTAGATGTGCCGAGTTTTGCTATCACTTTAGTTCTTAAGTCAAATACATTTTTACACTGTATAATATTTACAACTACCTGTAGTTATGAATTAATTTTAATAATATTTTGAATTCTTGTTTCAAAATAGTTGCAAGACCACAGAAATGTAGTTGACATTGCATAAATGAACGGGTTGTGCATACATTATCTTTAAATTAAGATTTTTTGATACTAACAAGCTGCATTCAGTTCAAATGTTAAAGTACATTTTGAATTTGCAGTGGTATAGTCCATATGAATTAAAGTAATACAACTGAATATTGATGTAGAATATTAGTAAAAGCAGGTCTGCACTGCGTACAAACAGCCAAGTTTGGTTTTAAACAAACGTGTCGTAAACTGTTCCTTAAACTTTGTGATAATGCAAAAAAAGCAACCACGTCAACTCGCAAGAAGAAATGCTCTCAGTTTCCAGCCATTTCACTATTTCAGAGCTTTGTGTCTGCATATGGTTTAATATCGTCTTGTGTGAATAGAGACGAGAGATGGCAAACTTCTGCATTAAATCTCTACCGGATCTTGAGTTGCATGGTAGCCGTAAATTTTTTTTCCCAGAAATAAAATCTCTTGATACAGTTTTTCCACTCGAGATACGAGGCAATGTAGACAATTGGATATTTAATGGTTTGGACAAAAGGAAATCCTTTTTTACGATCTCTCCTTTTCTACAATGCAAGTTGGTGGGATAATGCCGGATATCCCCCTCATGCCAATTTCAAAGGACAAGGACAAAACATATCTAGAATCGCTCGTAACACCGATTACAATTAACAAATCACCTAATAAAATGCTCGAAACTGCATTTTTACGTCCTAATAATCGTTTTTTTGTCGCTATATTTTGAAATCAACTCGAATAGAAATGACGTCTGTAACCATTTCAATTTGCATTCGCTCGGAAGATTGGGTTCATTTGTATAGTTGTAGAAAGCCATAAAAATGAAACAAGAGAATTGCATTACCATTTTTCTCTAGCTCCATCTTTTTGTAAACGTTGCTAATTTTTGAGTTTAACTTCATTCAAATGTCTAAGAACATCGTCATTTGCGAAGCTATTTAGTAGCACTCTTATACGAGTATGCTGCAAATTCCAAAAGTTTAAATACTGCATGAAATACCACGGGTCACGCTTTCGTAAATTATAAACAACATTATCTGATTAAGCCCAACTCTGGTTTTATTTCCGCCGAAAGCAAAATAACTCAAGTGGAAAACGTATTTATTTTTATTACGACGATTTTATCACTTTTCGGCTAATTCAGTTTTCGCTAGATTTTTAGCGGTTTTTTTTTTTTGGTTTTTTTATTTTCAATGTAGATAAAACATAAAAAGGGCAGTAGGATAGTAATGTTAGTCTAAAAACTTCTCAGAAATCCACACGGGACATTTTCCTTCACGCGTTATTGCAGTAGAACGGTTGTCGTTTATAAATCGATTAAATTTTCAGCAATTCCGAAAGGCTCAAGGCAATCTAATTGGCAATTTCATTAGATAAAACCACGCCATCGTTTAGACATTCTCCAGAAAAATTTTCTTTACAAAATAAGAGCCTTTGGAACGCAAAAATACCGTACATTTCATGAGTAATAGAACATGTTTTTAACCAGCCTAGCAATCATGAAACGATTTTGACGAAAATTTGTAAATTAACACCATAGGAGAAAAGCAAAAGTTTACTATCGTCTAGTTTTTGTTGTTGTTGTTGTTGTTGTTGTTGTTGAGAAATGAAAAATTTGGAAGGTTGCAACTGAGTTCAGACAACGCAATTACATACTGTAGAGGGGTTTAACCGCCTTACACAACCAAAAGGATTGCATCAAGGCATGTTAAACCACGTTTAAACCCGTTGTACAAAGACTGTAAGTGGACTTTTCACCTTTCCACTCCCACCCCTCCAACAGAAAAATACAAGACCACAACACAGATTTCAACCCCATTCCGTTACGAATTACAAAGTCTCATAAAATGGTGCAATAAGAATTCATAAATAAACTCAATTCCCGAAATGCACCGGGCTAAAAACGCCCCTTGCTTCTCAAACTAATGCATTGCTGAAATGGCTTCATTGATCAGCTTATGCATAGATATGAGAATCCATACTAAATTCGTGTTTTAACGACATGACGTCTACGGATCACGACCCAACCTAATCTTCGTATGTACAGATCCAATTCGTGATGATGTTTAACATTTCCTGTTGCTAGCGCCAAATTTATGCCTCAATATGCACGAATGAGTCATATATAGTTATGTACTACAGATTTTTACGAGCTTGGTGTTATTTATATACAGGGTGGCCATATAGTCTTACTATATTTGTTTTTAAGCTTTTATCCTCACCCTGTATAAATTGTATCGTTACCACATTAATCTTCCTTACGTTTTATGATGTAGCAATACTAAAGGGGTATTGCGGCATCCGAGCATGGTCTCGTGTCGTCGTCAGAGGCTCTCGTACTTAATCGAAATTAATTGCTCAAATTTCATATATCTGACGCGATGGACTATGGTCAATACCTACGTTGTTGGCTAGATCATACGTGTAGGCAGCATCTACAATTCGTTGTGGCTCACTAGAAAATCCATAATGGGAGGTTGTATTACAGCCCAGGGATATATAGACTTTGGAAGGTGGCCAGATGTAACTAAAGGTGAATGCTAATGTGTTTGTTACTTTCACCACAACTGGGCTGCTGTCAATGATTGCTCCAGATTAGTGCAATGATCTCTCATTCCTGAAATTACTGTACATCACTATGTCAGTCAATCAATTGCACGGAGAAAACGACGAAACATAGCCAAAAACACGATAGTGACAAGGAAATCTTGAAGAAATCTTTCGAGTCGTTATAATTTTAAATAAGTTTTATATACGAATACGAGTTAGTTCCACCCAATTGCTTGCATACATTTCTATTGGCTCAATCGAGCTGACCACGAATTCGATAATTCTGATATATTACATTTACCGCTGATTTGCTTCGGCCTGGCTAAGCTAATCAGGTTAACTTTGTGGTTGTTAAATGGGAAGGAACATTTTCCAATGAATGGCGTAGCTACTGCAACGCCATGTTATATGCACAAACTCATTTCCTTGGTCATGTGATCGTAAAACGGATTCATCACTTAGTTTAGTATATTAAATATTTACTTCTGTTTATATACTGCATGAACATGAGAGGTAAATCGCCTCGCATTTTTACGGGAATGTAATATTAAAGTTTTAGAGCTCTGAAGCCCATTGGCCACAAGGGCCGACATGGTTCTAAGTCGGTTACTAGGGAACGGAAGAAAGCCACTGCAAACTATTATGAACAGATAGCATGCAAATGTCATGAACAATGTGTATATAATTTCAGCTAGAAATTGTGTAAGCTTGGTGTGGTCTTCGGTGCAGGCAAATCTTCCCTACGTTATAAAGGGTGTTCCAAAAGTCATGGCAACAAATGAAATAGTTGGTAGTACTCATGAAAATAAACACAAATGTCCTTAATAACCAAGGTCCGAAAACTGCCCATTTACGAGATACAGGAGCTCTTCTCCCCTAGATTACACACGTATTAACACATGTATTGGTTATCTGTAAATTTCCAGGCGTTTATCCGAATGAAAAAGGCGATATTACTCACATAACCAAACAAAAATGTCCCTAATAACATAGGTCCAAAAAGGTTCAACTAGCATCTAAAGGTTTGATGCAGGGTTTGACTGTTCGTGCATGGTAGGTCTTGGGATCCTGTACCGGGTACCTGCATCTCGAAAACGGTTCGTTTTCACACCAATGTTATTACATGTATGTGTCACTACGTGTGATATTTAAGGGCAAAGGCCACTGTATCACGGAAAAGGACCATTTTCAGACCTGTTATTAGGGACAGATTTGTTTGTTTTCATGAGTCCTACTACCCATTTCATTTGTGAATATGCCTTCTGAAACACCCTGTATATACTTCAGGTATAGCAATTGCGATGACAATTTCGATAAGAATTTTATTACTAAAAATATCCTACACTGGCTCGTAATGACCAATGTGGACTGTTGGGGTCTGTGCGTTCAATTATCTAGATTAAAAATGCGAGAGCTAAATTATACTCTCGATTCGTTCGAATGGCGTCTGCCCCCATGACGGCCATATTTGTTTTCAGTGCGTTCACTGCGTTGATAGTGCACGAGTGGGCGATGGATCATGATGGTCCAGCAAGCTCGTTGCCATGGCTATAACCGACTACGTTGTATAACTTAGTTACTGTGGCCTTCGAAGACCTGAAAATGACCTAAATTGAACCAAACCGGGCCTAGAATGTCTATCCGATACACGTTTTTTTTGGTTGAAAATTTCACCAACTCTGTGCTTCTCGCTTTTATCGTCGCAATTGGCTTCATTTTATCGAAAAGTGAGCCAGCTAACATAAAAAAGGGTTGCAAAGTTCGTAAATCCGAACGTGGATACAAGCACTAAAAGTTTGATGGGGAATCTCGAAATCGTTATACGCGTGAGGCCTAAGTTTCTCCCCTGGGCGCATCTCACATTTTCGTTTTTTATGTGGGCCAATACAATTTTATATTAAAACTTGCAACCTGCACATCGCAGTTGTTACCAACTTTTTTATCTGAAACGTTCATCTCTATTTTTATCCCTGCTTTCTGTTCAACCGTGACGGAATGCCCGTTTGACACCAGTTTTAATATTACATGACTGCATCTATAAATGTTCATGCACTGAAAGGCAATCTCTTAACGGATTAGAAATGCAAAATTTCTCAAAGGATTGAAGAGAATCTCTAATGATGGGGTTTTGAGCATTAATAACGCAAAACCCCACCATCATTTTTCGGAAACCCTGTATTACTCAAATCTAGTCATTCCTTCGACTTCAACCCTGGCAAAATTGATCAGAAAGTGAGGCTTTCTGCCCCTCACCGATGCTATTTTCATCAGATGCAGTCTCGTCTAAAAATACAAAATTCTCAACAGCAAAACCTTCTTTGTTGACCTAGAATGATACTTTGGACGGAAATTACTCTTGCAATCACCACCAATGATTCCTTCACAATCTTCGTATTAGATTTACTCAGACACATCAGTGCTTGATTGGCACGAAAGGTTATCTTTTTTTCTGACAGACACTGAAAACCAGCGCATTTTCGTAATAAAGCATCGATTTTATTCACTCTGTTGTTAAGCTCAAGACTTCAGTATTAGAGCTAAAAAGGTGGCAAAGTACTCATTTTATCCCGTTATATTCCTACACAGTCCTACACAGTATTATGCTATTTTAGGAAACCACGTTTTATCATCACCCTTCCATAAACTGGCTTAAAACAATGCTCAAGTTATAACAGCTGGTTTGCTGGCTTCTGCCACTATGCTCAAAATGCTTCTAATGTAAACGTCTTTTTACAATTTTCGCTAAATTATAAAAGTTTACTGTTTGTAAAAGCAAAAAGTTAAACATTATTGAGTGGTAGGAATAAAATTGAATAAATGTATCATTTGAAGTCCTGAGAGCAGCGCAACTAAAAACCACATGCTTAACTGAAAGCATTACTGGGGCGTTTTCGTTTGAATATGAAAAAGTATTTTGCTGATCAATTATAGTGCCATTTATAAATCACATTAGTGAAGCTTTTGCTCAGGCTTTATCAATGGACCCATCGAATTAATTTTTCAAACGTGCAAACAAATTATTTTTACCTTGACCTCAAACTTCCCTACTCTTTCCCCATATAATCCATTTTGCCAAATTGCTGTTATCAGGTCGGATAAACTAGGACCTTTGTCGGAATGGTTTAGCAAACTTTACGCTGTGCATTTTACGACAATTGTGCCTACACGCGTTTAACCAGCCTCAGAGCAAAGGTTTCATTTATTAGCAATTTTATCTAGAGTTGTTATTAATGCTTCCAACGTTTGCGGGCTAATACGCCTATTGTGCGAGATTTTCAACACATTTGATGGCTATAAATAGCTCAAAATGATAAGAGAACCTTGATTTTAGTGAAAAGGATACGCATTAATCGATGAACAGATGTTGAGCAGTTATTGCTTGCCAAAGGTTACAGTAAGTACGTGAACACGTGTTGGCATTAAAACACTTCAATTTTGGTAAAATGGATTCATCGAGTGAAAATTAATACATTTAAAAACCATACACAAATTGTTGTTTCCTGCTGCGCCTACTTTTAACATTACACAGAAAAACTTGAAACTCACAAACCCGGATACATTTTCACGCTGCATATAAAGATAATGGGAAAAGATACAAGATGTCCCATGTAATTGTAATGGTAATTACGTGTATGTAACAGGAAAATGTTTTATGGATAACCTTTTAGTACATCAAATATATTGTAAATAATATTCCTTCGATATTGAGATCGTGCTTTGTTTTAAAAACCTGGCCTTTACATATTTATTAATTTAATCCAGAGATTTAAAAAAAGTGAAAAAAATATTGGAACAATTAATGAAAAATTAATTAATTCGCTTGGGAAATAAAAAATTTCTTTTTACAAATGGATCACAATGGCTTACCACTGTTTGGCTTCAGTTTCCTCAATCTCCATTACATTTTCCTTGAAAATAATCATTTGCGAATTGAAAATTAATTGCTGGGCCTTTACTCATAATCCATAAACCATCATTATACTGGAAATTTCTAATCAAATGATCTCTATCCCTCTGGCTTCTACATAAACATCTTATAATCAATTTAAACTAAAAAGAAGGCGCTACAATTTAATAGCAGGAGATGAAAACACGGTAAATTGACAGCAGGGTAACTTAAGACATTCTTAAAATTAAATTATAAGTAAAATTACTTCAGTTGAGAGATATTCATATAATTGAATAAGGACGCCAGCCTAATCATCACCAATTTAATTAATCCCGATCAAACAGTTGAAAGCCAATATTCAACTCGAAATTTAACATTTTTTTTCTTTCTAAGGTGCACGAAACAATATCTTTGTACTCCGTTCATTACAGTACGCGAATTTTAAACAAAGGGAAGGTTGGCAGTGTAATAATTCCTCTATGAAGTGGAAGGCTCCATGCCCATTTTAATCTTCTCCGTCATAGATTACAAAATTACGTTGCACTCACAATAGATGCTCTTTTCTAATGTTCACTATGCATACACCAGAAAAATACTGATGATCTCTATGCCTATTGTTCAGTTTTCTACATTATGCATAAAGAACACCGTTAAAATGGCTTCAAACAAACGAAACATGCATGGTCTACATTACGAGTATTTTAAAAAAAAAACTAGAGTGGTTTTTTGGCTGTCTAGCCGTACAAGGTATTAATATTAATGCCTTTGACAAATTGTAAAAGTAATCAAACTGCCGCCAGCTTGATAGATCATGTGAGAAACAGTGCGTAGAAGCTTGAGCTCACATTGGTCATAAAAATTGTAGATGCAGATTTATGAAAATGTAAGGCAAAACTCAAGGTTCAAAATAAATTTTTTAATAAATTTGTTGTTAATACAACAGGGTTACAAGAGACCGGGATGACATGGAAAAGCCAGGGAAACTGATTTACTTTGAAAAGGTTAGGGAAATTCAACAATTCAATAACAGATTAGCACAGCAATCAGGACATGACAAGCATCTAAATTCGTTGTTTCCTTGTGGAAATTTGTGTTATATCTGTTGTTTATATATAATAAGCAATAAATATAGCATTACCTACATTAGCATGTCATATTTTTGATTTTCAGTGGTCAGGGAAATTTGTTTTAAAACCTGAAAGTCAGGGAAGTAGAAAATGTCATCTATGGCGTAACCTCTACAAGCTTTACTTTTCAGCGTGCACGAATCTGAAGTAAAATTATTCTTTGATTAAAACAGTTTCATACTGCAAAGTTCATTGAAAATTTTCTTATGCTCTGCTTCGATTACAAATCTGATAATGTTGTAAGCCAACAGTGCAAACCGTTAGTCAGTGACGAATTGATTTGTATGCAAAATGACGTTTAACATTTGATACCAGTCTCATGGACTCTACCGCAATTGAGCACCTATTATTTCTCTTTAACTACTGCAATTACAGGCCCAGTTCATTAATACTTACAACAAAAAAATCATTTGATATTCTGTTCTCCTTGAACTACACAACGAATATACATTTATTTGTAATGAGATTTAATCTGTTATCCTATTGATTCATCCCAAGAGTCGAACTTGGATGGACCTATTTATCGTTTAATCGATAAAACACTTCAACACATTGCAATTTACTGATGGCGAATATATACAAAGACTAAAACCATCAGTGGAATCACTCTGTCTGGCTTAGCAATTATATTACAGGGTGACTGTCAACACCCCACAAGTTAGCAATTACTGTTCGCAGTAAACACAGATCAGCGCAACCAGGCAGAATGAGTTAAATTGCCTAGATGCAATTTCAGTTATTTCGACTGCATTTCATAACAGTGAACTGCAAATGGATGAAAATCAGCAGGAAGAGAAGAATGTGTAGAAAGATGCATTTGTGGTTTTCATAACAATGCAACTTATTTTCGTTCAAATGATTCGAGTGCTGATGCCACGAGCTTTTAAGAATTAATTTCGATATGGCCGAACGTTGATTTTTTTGAAGTGATACAAGACAACGTCAGAATGTAAGAAGATTACAAAATTGTTCAATTTTGCGTTAAATTCGATTAAATACTACAAGACCTACAGTTTTATAAAACAGACCCACAATAATTGCACAACTGTCTTGGTCCAACGGATGCCCACTTTTGGACATGGAGTGTTATACGTTTAGAACTGCATATTTTAAATACATGCACCGTAAGTTAGAGCCCAAAACTTACTAAAGCATACAAATTCTTACGTAAAATACTGTATACGCGTTATATATCAAAGGTTGTTCAGTTGATTTTTTAACTAGATTTAATTAGGAATACACGCTCTAAATTGTGTACGTATACCATATTTTCAACCCTGGGGCTTGAATGCAAAATTGAATTGCAGCGAAGATGAACACATTTAAAGTAAAGTACTTCATGAATTTTTACCCGTATATCATAACATAAGCTAGGTGTTTTGTAAAGCAATGGGCACGGGTTCCATTCAACTTTCAATTCAGCGCCCAGAGGCAAGAGGTTAGAGCCCAAATGATATTTTCTCTCAAATTGATTTGTACAGTGAGAAAAGCCTGTGATGATTCCTATTTATTTCCTCAACTTCAATTTCTTTTATGTTGTCTAACAAAATTGATTAAATTCCAGCCTATTGGTCGTATCTTTGTTGGCCATTTGTCCTGGAGTTGAAACCTTGAAGTTGTCAAGAATCGTGTACCAACTCGCCAGTCAGATATTTATACATACATAGGATTTCGGGTAAACAAGTTGTTGAATAATACAAAGAGAAAGGGTGTCTATATATTTTTCTATCATTATTTTGTATCCTTTTTCCTTTATAAATGGAGATTGCTTGGCGGTCAAAGAAATCTCGAAGGAAGACAGGATCAACAGTTGCCATAGCAACTGCATCCTCTTTTTTTCTATACACGACGTTCAACCTCCAACATTGAACATCGAAATGAACTTCGTGAAAAATATTTGCTATGATAAAGTAATGGCCTCCGCTGTTATCTATGTTTGGTGTGGGTAGAGAAAATGGGCACAACCTAACTGTTATGGATAGTAAGGGATAAAAGTGCCAGCTGTGTTATTTTTAAAATGGTACGAATTTTAATTCAAGTTAATATCATTTACTCATCAGAAAGTATATATTATATTGATCAGATATCCACAAAAGCTGACTATTGTTCAGATATACATGTAGTTCCATTTTCTACCGACATGTTTGTTAGCGATCTGATAAAGCGAAATTTCTCCGTTTCGTATTAACAATATTAACTTTCTGAAAGTTATTTATCATGCAACGCAAAAATTACATTTTGAGAAAACTAGAACGGTCGAAAATATGGTGTCTACTTGGATTAGGTATTGCAAATTCCATGGCTTTTCAAGTACTTTATCATGACTTCAAAAACTGTTCAATGCCCATTAGAATATGGTGACGTTAAAGTTTTATGTCATACCTAAACAGTGATTTTCAGAAACGACCTCTACTACAGTGATGACATGATCATTGGTCAAAAAACGTCATGGCGATGTTTTGGAGAAACTGGATGACAAATGAATTTTTACTAAAATTTTCACTTTGTGAATCAATCAAAGGCCGCTACCATTACATGCCAGTATGCTGATTCCTACAACTCGTATGGGGTCCCGCAGGATTTATCGGAGCCAAAACAGCACATTTACTAGCCATAGTGGAACCATCATAGGGCTGAATTTCGTTTCATTACTTTTCCATGACTTTCACAACCGTTAGACACCCTGGAAAAGTGCATGGCTACCGTACTAGCTTTACATGTACATGCTAGTGAGTTTCACTTCCATATAAGACTTGCAATTTTGTTATACTGTGTTTAAAACTTGTGAAATTTTTTTAGATACTCTTTCTGAATCGAACTACATCTAAGCTTAGCTATTGATTCACAATAAAGCCTATTGCAATAGAGCCTAAGGATTATTGCGATATATCAAAGAAGCAATAACTCCAACATGCATTTTACTCGAATAAATAACCGACTAAAAGTAACAGCATCTTCTCAGCAAGTATTACTTGCCTTGAGTTCAAACGTTGAGTAGGAGTTTTCTTTGAATCGAACAGAATTCATAAGTTGATTATGAATACTACAGAATTAATGAATTGGAAATAAAGTTGTGCCCATTATGTTCTATACATGGTAAAATAACCCCCGCCATACATGAGTTCAACAGACTCAAACTTTCTATGAAGGATGGAAGTCAAAAGTGAAAGACAAATATGCCCAGCATGACGCCAAGATCATGCCCACCAACCAAGACAGCCCAAGTTTGGGGATTTGGTTTTTTGCGCTTCAACACTTTAAAAAATAATGTATCCAATGATTGTGGGCGAATGTCGCGGCTGAAATATATAAGAGAGGCGTTTGGATAGCGTAAACTCTTCGAGCACGAAACTCCTTATTAACGTAATAGCCCCTTTGACAGCCGATAGGCTGCTGTCATCAACTGGGATGTTTCTCACTGGGATGCCAGTCATCGACAGACGTTTTTGGCAACAATTTTGCTGGCATAAACGCATCCTATTCTTCCTTCGGTTATTAACTTAGTGCGGAGACATAAACAAACATCGCAGCCAAGAAAAATGAAAATTTTAGACACCAGTCAATCAAGGAGTGATGTTGAGCCAAACACAATGCTATGGAACAAATTCAATCGTTTCTTATGCAGGAAATAACCAAGAACTGGCAGAAACGTCTTTAAACACATTGATTTCTACGCAGCTAATACGGGCCTTGTTAGCATCTGCTGAAAGGGAAACAAATTGCAACACTGTAACCACTTTGGAACAACACCTTAAGGCAATCTTCGCATTAGCGAAATCCTTTGCTGCGTGGCCCGTTTAAACATGCTTGATTTTGATCTTGACCATGCAATATTAATGTTACAATCGGAAGGCAAAGTAATGAAACGTGAAGGCTAGGGTCTTCATAAGGCAAACACTTGTAATCAAATAAAGACCTTCCCATATGTATATTTAACAATTGTGTAAGGCTTGGATACAAAATCGAAGCAACTGCCTTCATACTGTAATTTACTTTTCAATGTATACAATACAGTACGCGGTACCCCCAGAGCCAGAGATGAAATTTACATCATGTACGACATGTCCCGATGTTGAAACAAATTTCCCCATTAGAAAACAGCAAATTTAGATTAGTTTGTTTTTTAAATTGACAATATTTGATTTTTGTGTTGACCAATAATTCAGGGTTCCCACTCAAATTCTCAAGTCGATTTCCCTGACATTGTCGGACAACTTTTAAGTCATTTACATGTACCTGTCATTTTACATGAGATTATTTAAAACAAAACTAAGAAAAATGATGGAGATCATTTTCAATTTTTAGAAAAAGATGATGGCTAATCAATTGGCTGATGCAAACTATATCAAGTTCCCTGACATTTTTCCGAATTTGACATTCCCTGACATTCCCTGACACTCATTTCCCTGACATACCTTGATTTTTCCTGTCTTTCCAGAAAGTGGGAACCATGAAATTAGCCATGTAAAAATGCCTAATGTATTATTGATTTTTTTGAATTCCCCTGAGATTTTGAAAGTAAATCCATTTTCCTTGACTTCCCAAGCCATTTCAATTTCCCTGACAATTCTAGTTTTTTTTCAGATCAGGGGTTATACCGCAGTAGTTGCTGTTACATTGCAATCAAAATAATTAAGGTAAACAAAGCAGGTTTTATCTAGTCGAGCGAGCAGTAGAGGGTGTTTGCTCCATCACCTACCTTAATTCAAACACCATCATCTCCATAGGAATATCATACTCGAATCTTCAATTATTAAAAATATATGTTTTGCTGACGAACTAAATATGGTAAATTAAAAATCATACACTAGCGCACGTAAATAATTCTTCCTATACCTTGTCCAGGTAAATTGTAGATTTATAACATTTCGCTGTAAACAAATGATACTTTGACTGATCCATTCGGTGCAGTGTGAGACTGACGATCTTTTAATCTAATGTACATGTACATGCATCTGGTATTTTTCAAAGTCATGCACTGTATAGCACATTTCTTTATCGGATTACGCAATTTAACATGTTAAAAGAAAAAACACATTACAGGCGGTTTTCACTGTGCTATATCGAAGAAGAAAAAATTGGCAAAATTTTTCCAATTTTCAGGCCAAACTTCATACACAAGTAAACTTGATTTCTAACATGAACGTTTTTCACGAAACAAATCGATGCACGACAACGTGATACGCTGCAGACTTGGATTTATGCACGATACATGTACATTAATATGATAATTCATTCTCCAGAATATGATTTCCATTTACGTAGTCTTGAAATGGCGTATATAAAAATAAATGCGAGGCATTGAAGCGAAGGAAGACGTAGAAAGTCTCGCTAACAGTTATCTTTTGCCATTTATCAGCACTATTATAACCAGACAGTATTGCGTTGGTTTCCACCGTATTGCGGCTTTGGCAATTACTTTAAGAATTAAACCAATCTTTCACGCGTATTGTTAATTTAAATGTATCTGTGACTTAGCACGAGGACAAATTATCCAGCCAATGCAGTTTCCCTTTAATTTTGCATTTTTTCTGTGTCTTAAATAACTTGCCTTCTCTGCAAAATATCTTAATTTGTTCACGGCGTCCTATTTGCATATTCAATTAGCATGTTGTGATATTGTTATTTAGCTCGGGAAGAAATTGAAGCAGGAATTTCTTCTAAGCAATAAATGAAATGGTCTACTGGCTTAAGCAGACAGATAAAAAGAAATAGACGTAATTTAGTATATTACATATGGCGCAAATTCTCGTAGATGTACAGTACATGTACTTAAAGCAAATGTTATCTCCTATGGAGTAAATGCTGAACTCGCTATTACGGTATAAAATCGATGTGGAAAAATATAATGATTGGGTGTGGCCCTAACATTTGTCCTCGTTCGCTTGTAAGTGGTCTACCTGTATTTAATTTTTGTTATTTATCTCTTCCACCTTAATTTTCATTAATCTTTCATTGCATTTGCACCTAGAAAAAGATAGCGTTTGGCAAGCACAGAGGGCATCTATACACCAATTTGGTGATAAATAAAAATAATAAAATGAAATGTAGATTATTTTAGCACTGCATTTGAAATATTAGTAGATTATTAAAATGGTTAGCCGTTCATGAAATCTATCTAATGGTTTCATGAACGGCTAGCCATTTTAATAATCTATTAATATTTCCAATTTACGAATGTGAAATTTTAATGTTCTGAAATAGGACCTAGCTCTCATTACATTTCATTTTTATAGTTTATGTGATTTATGCCTGTTTTTCACAACTAAAAATATACAACTTCACGAACTATATCAATCCAGGCAGAAATCCAGTGATTTGAATGCCAGAGTTAATGTACTTCATTTCATGTGCTATAAAGCGTAAAATTGTGCTTACGAAGACGTACGTGAGCGGCTAAAACTTTCAAGAAAAAGTTGTAAAAATGCGCTTAGCTGAATAAAAATCCAGCACAGCGAAATTGAAGGAAAAATAAGATTACTTTAATCGTTACATTATTTTAATCCAGCTTTTGCCTTCGATCAATGAAAAAAATCGAGTGGAAAAAGCTCAAATTGATTAAAATAAAATGTATGAAAAGCTCGGTATAATAATGGGATATAATTATAATTGGTCTGAAAACATTTCGGAGATAACAAGAGAAACGAAGCACAATTTCGCCATATCCAAGTATACATTTAGAGGAAATCCATGAAAAGGTTCATTGGGGAGATATAACTTATATGCACCGGGCTTGTTTCCAAGGGTAATTTCACTCTAATATTTAATTACCCAAAAAATACAAGATTACAGTGACTTATAATGATTGAAAAGAACATCGAGACACTTGATACACGTTTAAATTATCTAAAAGCTTGCGCCGCTACCTTCTCCAGTTCATAATTTAATTACAGACCTTGTCAAAACGTGTTCATTACAGATAGATTTATGGAAATGAAAGCTAAGCTCATTTCCACCATCATGATTTCATCGGACGGATTCCCCGAATGTAACATTTAATGTTCTTATAGCAACATTCGTTTGGAGTGTACTTAGAAAAAGGAAAAAAGTTTTCATCTCAATTTCTGTTCGTCAGATCCAATTTGTATTACACTCACGTCCGTACATGGCGCGAATTTTTTCATTAAACCATAACGAATGCGCATGCAATTTGCTAAGAAACTTTAATAAGAGAAGTGCAGGAGAGTTTATGCTTGCAATTGATGAAACAACCAAATCGATACCAATTGTTCTTTCAGTTTTAATTTACTTGAATCAAAAGTCAATATTTGACGACTTTGGCGTAGACTCTACGAATCTTTAGAAACTAAACGTCACATATCTCACATTACATTTTCCTCCATTAGAAATTATCATGAAAGGAAAGGCATACAGGGTTTGTACCGGATTTGGTATTGCAAATTCTATGACCTTTCAATGACTTTTTCATGACTTCAAAAAATATTCAATGCCTCTTAGGATACTGGACCAATCTAAGATTTCTGTCAACACAAAATAGTGATTTTCAGACATCCTCTACCCTAGTGATAACATGATCATTGGTCAAAACGACATAGGCGAATTTTTTTTCCGCAAAACTGGCTGACAAATGATGAATTTTAACCCAAATTGTTATTTGTGAATCAATCAAAGACAAACATTCCATGACCCTAATGTACATTTCATGAGGCTTCCATGACCTGAATTTCATTTCATGACTTTTCCATGACTTCCATGACCAGTAGATTACCTGGTGTATACAGTAGATGTATACAAGAATTACAGATTGTCATAGTTTCAAAATGTAATATATTTCTAGATAAGCGTACACACCATGCACTTATCTCCATGCATTATTTTGGAAATCACACACCATGCATGCACCTCCTCATAGGTATATTACTAACGAATAGGAAATTTTGGGCATCACTTGTCTCAGAATATTTTGCTTCCTCGGTCCCAAAAAAACTAATTTAAGCTCGAACTCAACTTATTTCATATTACTCAATAAGCGCGGTCAATTTTACATGGAAAAGGTTGATTACCCTTCCACCTTCCACATGGGGAATTTAAACTAACCGGAGAAAAATTAACCAGTGCACCTGTTGTACTATTACTATTTCATATTATTAATTGGTTGAAACTTAATTAAATGCATTATACGAAATTAACACTACCCATCCTACATCTTCTCAAATTCTGAACACAAACCTTTACTTCAAATTAATGAATGCATTAAAACTTTCGATTGGTATTATTCGCACGATTAATGGTAATGTACTGGCAAGCCAAGATGATTTCTAATTTAGAAATAGGACTTCTTGGAGGTATAAAGACCAGACACGAACAAGTCTACGCTTTCCAGAAATTCCTGTACGCTTTTCAAATTCTTCTGATTAATTGTTCAACATTAGAGCGAGCGTGGATCGATGATGGAGTGGGATCTGTCTGAAGCATAGTAATTAAATAGGAAGTTTTACAAGCCGACTTCATCCAGACTGAAATGGGAAGGCTCTGCAATTTCAGGCTGTCCATCCACACCGGTCCTTCATTATTAATAGGGGATGACAAGATGAACCCAAATCTGTCTTCCGCTAAAATCCTCTTATTATTTCCCGCTCTATATCGCCGCAATTTTAATTCCATCGATTTATTTGTAGCAAAACACCGCCATACAAAATGCCCTAAATAACGAGCCAGCGACGATAAGAAACTGCTTATTTTTAGCACACACTCATAACTGTTTGGAATGATTAGCAGGCTGGCATCAATACAGAGGTAGAATAATACAGGAAAAAATATATAGCATTTTTTTTTAGAAAAATCAATAAATTACTGCAGTATATAGAGCATAGTAATTGTTAAAAGGCTTGTGGCCAGTTGGCATTTAATTTTGCGCCCTTTTCTGATTTTTTCGACATTTTCACCAAATATTGAGAACGCCGCAGGAAACTTTTTTTTGTAGAAAAATTAGACCACAATTGATGGATTTCAGCTTGCTTTTCTAAACAAAATTGCAAGGGTGCATGTAAATATTAACATTTAATAAAATGGCATAGACGAATTGTTTTTTTTAAAAAAAACTAGTCCTAATGCATTTTAAGACTTTTTACAAAAAGTAAACCACAAATAATGGATTTCAGCTGACTTTTCTAAAAAAAATTGTATGGGTGTTAATATTAGTATGTAAGAGAACGCATTTAGAAAACCCAAATCTCAAATGAGGAATTTTAGCAGGTATCTACCATATTTTTCAGTGCCATATTTAAAGGAAAAGATAGAATTTTTTTTCCAAAATATAGGACTTTACAAGTACATGTACATGTATATGCCTACCTCAAAAAGATAGAAAATTTAAAAAGCACTTGACAGCCTAGATTAGTTTTCACCCCAATGAATGACAAGTGCAGATGTCTATTTCCGAGTGAAAATTGATCTGTTTAGCATATTGAGCAGCATTTACATGTAGGTATATCATGGTGCCAGATTGCATTAAAAATGTTAAATATTCACATGACTTTAAAGCCCATTTTCGTACTCATGAATCGGAACGGTGAAAGGGGATCAATTGGAACGAGAAATAGCCGTATAAAAAAAGCTTATTTAATTCAACCGGACAAAAATTCATTAATGCGAGGAAAATGGGGCAATTCTGGATGACCGGTTCAATATAGAGAAGTGCTTATTATGGCCCCAAATAGGGCAGACCACGCATAATATTATATTAAATTGCTGGTCATGCAACGCATTTACTCTAATTGTTCCCTGAGGTACTCATTTTCGTTTTAATCGACTTTATCAAGCAGTTTCTCCAATTTCTGGGGCTGCATTTTTTTCAACGCTATTGCGTTTGAGGTAATGCGATTATTTAAATTAATTGCTCACGTGTCACCGTCGATCATTAAGCTTCACGTTTGAGAATGTCAATTAAGGCGCAATGTATTTCTGTTGTGATGTTGCTGGAATAATGGATGAACATCCCAGATTGAAACGATTAAAGAGAAAAAGTCTACGTTGAAATGTCTACGTAAACAAATAAACATTTTAGGGACCCTAAAATTTCCAATAAAATGCAATAAAAAAGGAGAGGACTATTCCAGTAATACGTTTAATCCTCGACTTTAACGAAGCGATGATAATTCGTGTAATATTTCGCATTGATCCACACGATGGAATACTTACTGTATTTTCGTGACAAAATCTCGGGATCAGAAATGCAAATATTCGTTGACATAAGAGCATATAGCAACTTTAAAAATAATCTTATAATGTACTACGTGTATACCTATATTGCTATCCTGCTTTCATACCAATATGAAAAGCAGTACTGAGCAATTTGCTCAAGTAACAATAAACATGTTGGCAGACAAGTAAGAAACACTTGTTTTGTACAGCCAATCAGAAAACAGCATTTACTTGCTATGACATGGATACTTAATTGTTTGGTTGGATCATGACCTGACATTTGTTAGGAAAACATTTTGTTAATATCCAATATGTCAGTAATGACGACGAGAAAACAATTCTCTTTGTCCACTGTATATTATATTTTAATTACATGCATTTATAGATTTTGTGAACCCGATAGTGTTATTCATGAACCTGAACACAAGATTTAATTTCACTTGTTTTGTAGCAAGCATTTTCAGATAACGTCTTAGACAGCGTTAACATGAAAATATTTTTTTCTGAAACTGTTAGCTTTCCATTAGTTGGAAACAATAGGTAAGTCTTATAAATAGGTGAGTTTCGCCTTTATAGAAAAGAATTTTGAGTAGACTTATTAACGCTGAATTATTCCAAATTCGTATTAAGGCGCTATGCTTGTTCTTCAATTCCACTCGAAGCAGTAGAGATTATACTCGATATTACCGATATCATAGACTATAAATACGCTAGTAGTAAAATATCAAGCTGAAAGCTGCTTACCGTATATGTTTAGCAGATTCCCAATCTTGCCTAAGCACGTGTCACTGCCCGTATATGAAGATTTGTCCAAGGTAAACGTAAGCGTTGTTCCATCCCTAAGTGCTGGATTCACTGAGTAGGGTACTGAGTTGAACTGAACTGAATGTTGGCTGGATCTGAAAAGAAATAAAACTAGAATTGATTTGGACTAGAAGTGATGGTTAAATTAAAATGTAAGAATAATATATTTAAAGGTCAGTTATAAAATTATTTAAACAACATACTCGAATCACGATTCCTAGTCATATAGCTGAATTCACCTTCATGTAATTTGTCTTAACGTGTAAATAATTTTACTTCATTCCATAACAATTTAGATCCTGATTTTTTCCCGTCAAAGGTGTTTTTCACTTGCTCTATAAACTATCTTCTACAATAATTGGGAAGCACTCATAACGAATATTTGAATTAGTTTTAACAGCATGAGTTTAAGTGACTGATGCTTCATGTAAAAATAGGTTTTTAAATAATCGAACCAATATCTCGCTACGATTACTACTGTTTTGTCAGCGATGTATGCACAAATGTCTACGTAAAAAATGTGTACGTTCATTGAACATTTGCGAAATCTGCAGCTTTCTCTAACATATTTAATTTTGAAGTATGAGTAATTCCAACTTTATTAACTTTTTGGACACACTACAATTGAGTATACGAGTATAAAACACATCCAGAATTCATTTTCCATTAATTTTCTCTTGGGCCTGAACCTATTTTCGGTTGGGCAGTTCTCCCATCAGTGGGGCACAACTTCATTATATATAAGATTGCTGAATGTCCTGTTAATCAATATTTACTCATCCGTAATAGCATCATATGATAAAAATCTTATTTCGTGCATTATGGTTCGCTAGTATACATATATAGAAGATGAAGATTGGATTGAAAAAGTTTTTTCTCCGCGCAATAGGGTTATTATAACAAAACCCTTTCAGTGCAATAAAACCACGACAGTTTGGTCTAAATGTTGTTTGTCTTTCGTGCACAGCTTAAACCCTCGTGATTTTTTTTTCGTTTTCATTTTTTGCGCTCTGGGTAGTTACTTTTGATTACATGTAACTATAAAAAATGAAGCGATGAATAAATATCAAAATGAAAGTACTGAATGTCGTAAATGCAATAGATCTTGAATTGGTCATCCTATCTGGGCCTTGAAGACGCTCATGGGATTATATATATGACCTGGAATTGCTCATTAAAACTTGCTGACGTCACTGGAAACCATACATTAGGTTATTAAGGAGCAATTTGTCGGACTCGAATTAATAATGCCAGCCTACTTAGTATCGATGCATACTGTTTCAACACAAAAGTTATAATCTCATTACGTGGAAACTCTAAATAGGCACCAGACATGGATTATTAAATTGAGCCTTTGATATTCAGTGCATTAGCTAATGACAACTATTGTCCATGGACATGTTTTGCTGGTGCGCTGGTCAAGAGCATCAGAGGCCATGAATAAAAATAAGCAGTTTTTACATTTTCATAAGCTTCCTTGTCAATTACCATTGCAATCTGCTTTAATATTGTTCATTTTGAAATGCCGGACCATTCTTAAAAATACCTACTTGTTATGCACACCATTAGGCGACGTCTATTGGATAACGACGTACAGTACGTGCCTCGTTAATTAAATTTGCCATTATAATTGGTGTAATCAAAATAAACGTGTTAAAGATTGGCAACAATCTCGAGTATTATTAAGCATAAAAAGCTAATAAGATATGGCGAGCATTTGTCAGTTTTAATAAAATTCATAATGAGCGCCTCTATAGCCAGCCCTGGCGGGATATCTCGTTAAAAAACGCGAAAGATGCTTAATTAAAAGCAAAATTGTTTTTCTTGGGGGGTCTTGGCGATCGATAACCATCCTACGCTATCCTCAATGTTAGTGGTGGTGCAGCTACATTAATGGAGGATCTATATACGAAACCTCGATTTTAGCAGCAAATTAATTTTTATCTATATATTTTTCAGATTTAATGTAGCTACGAGTGTTTTAATAGGGAATTAGCTTCATTTTCTCCCTTGCTCGGATGCTTTTCCTGATGCAAAAGCAATAAAGGCAAGGAGAAAATGACAGTAAATTCAAGGACTGGGAGCGTTTGCCTTGATAGGTCATAAAAAAGGATTGAAGAAAAATGGACGTATTAAGATCATCACCATTGGTACAGAGTGCAAAAGGCGAGCACTTTATTGCTAAAAGTGGTGCTTCTTCGAAGCAGTTTGTGCTCCTAGGGAGGAATATACACAGAAATGGGAGTAGCATGACGCATGCGCCGAGGCAAGGACGCAGGGTCGATAAGGATGAAAATGGTGAGGATAGTTGATTTATCGAGAATAATAACATTCACTCATGAATTTTAAAGCTCTTATAACTGGCATCCAGGATATCATGACTTTTAGACCATTTTCGATCTAAAATATTTCACGAGGTAGAACATTCTAAAAGTCAGAGGAATCAAGTTGATGACAATAGCACGTATACACTGTACATGTAGCTCGACAAATTGAAAAGGAGCGAAGAAGGAATGCCAATTAAAAACTCAATTGGTCGAGCTGAAAGCAACAGCTGGGTACCCTATGGGGATGACATTTTCAACTTCCTTGAATTTTCCTGGTTTTAAAACTAATTTCCCCGACCACCCTGACCACTGAAAATGAAAAAAATATGACATGCCAGTGTATGTAATACTACATATATTGCTTATTAAATAATCTACTGTATAAACAGGCGATAGAACGCGTACCTTTATATGGACTTTTTTAACAAACCCTTTATAAACTGCCGTTTATTGTTTTCAGTGTTAAGCACTCCCTTTCAACATAAATAAATGTATTTTCATATGAAAACTGCTGTACTTTAGTTATATGCAACTAGTACTGCATATGTAATAGTCCGACAACCAGTGCATTTATTCGTAATTATTAGCTAACTTTATATTGATATGCGAGAGTTTTGAATTTCACATAGGAGATTATTCTATTGAGGGTGCATCGATGCATAATTAAGCGTCTCGACTTCATTAATCACATTTCCAGACATCCACGCATTTGGCCATTGAAAATTAGCGCAGAATTTTTATGCAATGCAATAAACCAGCTCCTGGAAATTGCACTAGATTCATCGACAAGGATTGAAGCTATATTTAACGTGTTCCAAAAGAGTGATAAGAGCTGTAAACTGTATAGGGGTTGTGGCGTTGTACAAAGCTAGCTGTATTTAATGGTCATCTAATCATGACCACTGTTTTAATTTCGATTTAATTAAAGAAGGCAGCAATTCGGCAGGCCGATAAGCCGAGCCCTTTTAAGCCGGCTTTATTGCTAAAAATAGTCGAGCGTATAAAACTACTTAGGAGCAAATCCGAAAAGAATGAAAAGGTGTACGGTTACTGAAAAGATGGCGTTAAACTGCAAAATTCGATGAAAAGGAAAGTGATTAAAGTGATGGGAAAAGGTTTTATGGAGCAACGTAACCTTTAATAGGCAAGAAATTGGAAATGAAACGACCGAGTGAAATAACAGCATTGCTTTCGAATTGAGGGGAATAAAAAAAATAAATTAGAAAAATACAGTGTGTCTTGCGGTCGAGTTACAACACCATGGTAGAGGCATAAAAAAGACATTTGAGGGGGAAATTTATGAGTTTGACGAGCATGACGAAACACTGTCACTCGATCACATGCGAAAAGCAGCTAGTTTTAGTGTCATTTATGGGCTTTTATCGAAAATCGAGTGCTATTAGCAAAAATATGATTTTACAGCATTAATGAAAGGGTGACCTACGTCTATATGGCATTACCTGCATGCATGCCCTTAATGATGAGTGACACAAAGGCGAAAAGTCTGTTTATACGTTATTTGTAGCTGTTTATAATGCCCTAATAATTCACTAATAATGTACTGACTGGAAAAATATGGGCTTGTAGCATGGTGTTCCACCAATAACCTCGACAAAATTGTAATTATTAGCAACTCTTACAATTCGATTAAACGTACGTGTAAAGTAAGGAGTAATAACACAGAAGTGAAAACAAATTGTGTTGCGCAACACAAACATTTTTAGGTACCACTCGTGGACCTTTGTGGACTAGGGCCCAGCAGTTTAAAATAACAAGGAACAGAGGAAGGACTTCTCTATGGCTATTTCACATCATGCAATGCAAGATTTTAATTTTGTTTGCTAAATATGAAATTGGCTCGGATCCAAGTAGGCAAACTCCACTCATTCAATTATTTATGTATTGTTTTAATTAGTTAGGCATGCTAGTACGTGTACCTGCTAGTACGCTAGGAATACTCAAACATGACGTCGACGTCTCGATGTATTGTTCTGCTCGTGGCATATTCTGTTGCTTAATTAATATTTCACAAATCTGTAAACGGTGCGAATCACCTTGATTAAATCTATTTTCAATTTTCTTGGAAATTTTGGATGCCTTTCGGCAAGCAGCATTTTAATACTGTAACTGACACACGGTGAGAACGGTTTTGATCCTTGACATTAATATTGGAACAGTGGATTTTTGATATGCAAGCACAGACATGCATTTCAAATACCAGGGCCCTATTTTACAAAAGTATGGAGTTGTACTTTTGTAGAGGTATATGGAGTAATACGTACAGGTGTTTGTGTTCCACAACAAATAATGCATACACTTCTGAGTTATTACTCCATACCTTATAAGTTACAAGTTCATTTAATCGAATGGTAAGAATTACTAATAATTACAAATTGTTCGATATTATTGGTGGAACACAATACTACACGCCCATGTTTTAAGTTCATGCATTTGTGACCTGAACACTAATACTCATAACGTTTGAGGAATAGGGCCCAGAGCAATTTGAATTTGTTGCTGTAAATTTCATTTAAAGTCAAAAGTCTTATTTTCTCGTTGGGTTTTTTGGAAAACATTCCCGACTGTATTTCCTGATGTTGTGACGCACAATATCAACTACAGACATCACAGAACTGAAATTCGACTACAGTACATGTTTATACTGTTCATTGAATGCAGATGAAATTTAAAAAGCATAAGGGGAAGCTCGTTTAGCATGTTCTTGGGTAGCCCACGTCAATTATGAAACAACTGCATACCAATTTCATTTTCAAGCAAAACGTTTTCCAAATTAACATTAGACGAAGGGCGAATTACACAAAGGCAGCATGATCTTGCTTCAGTTGCATGCGTTTATCGGACATTTCCAAGCTATCCATGGTATTACGTTCATGGGAGAAGGGTATAATACGATTCTAATCCGACATAACAACCTTGTTAAAGATTTCGTTCCTGTTTCTGTTTATCCAATTATGTGGGCATGCATTCAATAAAAGTTATCCGGTAAACACGACAAATAATCTATATGTCGCCGACGCACTAAGACACAAGGGTAAAACAAAACGACGTTACTAGTTAGCCATAATATGGATTGCGAATTGTTGGAAGTGGAAATCACCGAACCGAAAATCGTTTACTGTAAGCCTCACATGCATCACAAAAGTGTTTGCAAGATTATGCATTTTTTTCTAGCTTTTAAGGAAAATGGGAGACGGTACACGTGACTCTTAATCGATACCCATACCTTTCTATACGGCCGCTCGTTATACGGGTTTTTTATTTATGGCAATGCTTAGTTTTACAGCCAA